>JAUZND010005492.1:0-11184 GCA_034780555.1 Coelogynopora nodosa
TGTTGTGTAAAGTTTTTTGCAAGTAACAAACTCTAGAAGATACTCAATATTTGTTCGTAATTAAAACATACGAGTAGTATATGAGAACGCACTCCAACTTAAGCTAAACATAGAACAATACGCATTCGCCCGGCCAACCCCCCCTCCTACCAGGCTTTATTACTAATAACCCCTCATGAAACCGAAACTCCCCCCTGAAACCGATACTTCTCCCCCTGAAACCGATACTTCTCCCCCTGAATCAGAAACTCCCCTATCCCTGTAACCCGGACCTCCCCTTCCTCTTCCCCGAAACTCATGTTTATATTGGTCAATTTTAAGTAGGTCAAGATTATTTTCAAGTAAATGATGGATTCCGAATTTGGGTCTTCCCAATTTATCTGGGGATTTCTTATTGTAAATTATTGATTATCACATAACGTGATCCAACCTCTGGCTTATTATTAACTAATGAGCGTTGAGTATTTTTAACTTGCTTCTGATTAGTTGTTAGGGTATAAATGACGATCAGGAGGTCATTATTCTCTGTTTGGCGCGGAACTGTTTGGACTTATCTCTTAATACTAAATTGGATTGGGATACTTGTTACACACATACGTATAAGTAGAAATTGAATGACCAACTGAAAAGCCGAATAGATTAACCACGTCGATATTGCAGTCAGATAATTTATCCATTTCAAGATGGACAAGGCGATTGAACATCCTCTAAGCTGAATCATAATCACCATTTTTGTCCTCTAATTTTACCAATGGAAAAAGTAGGCCAGAACTCATCGCCAAAAAGTTTTACATTTTTTGATAACATTTCAGTATCCTAATAACCAAGTCAATATATTATCACAACAATTGTTAATAACAACTTTATGTATGTAGGTTATACAGCTGAAAATAATGTAGGTAAGGTTAATGACACGATGATCCATGGGCTGAAAATCGGGCTTTTTCAGTTAAATGTATCTTTTCTCCTACTCCTCCGTCTCCTTCGTCATTGTGTGAAGTACGCGTAGATGAGCAGGTGTGCGTACTTTAGAAACCTTGAGAATATACATAGGCGATACTTCAAAGGAATTCAAACGTTTCAGTGTGGCAATAGTCTCGAATTGTAGGCGTAACCGTTCTGCGAATATATTCATTAAAGGTCGTATGGTAGCCAATTCCATCATTATTCGGCGCACTTTAACAGCGAGCTTCCATCTGACATAACGACCAGGAATTCTGCCACAGCTTGTAGATAGTTTAGAATTACCTCATGCGATGAATGACATGATATTTTAACATTGTGACATCAAGCTCCGCTTCCATGTCGGCTGAACAAAAGTCAACAAGTTGATTACAGTCACTTGACATAATATTCGCGTATGAGAAAAAAAGGCGATGAAGAATTCTTGTTTGTAACCTTGACAACATTGCATGCAATTTATTGATTATGATTGAGAAATTCTTGAACATAGGATCGTAGCTATATTTTACCGGCATTTTAAAAGTCAACGACGTTTTCACTGAACGAATTCTGTTCTACAACTGAGAGCTCTACCATTGTTAGTTGTAATTTTAAGAGTACATAATATGAGCGTTGCCAACAGTGTTGTAGAACGTAAAGCTCGGCCAAATTGCAAATCAAAATTTTGAAACCTTAGATTTGGTGATGCACAGCATATTTCATTCGAATGCCAAAGAAAAGTTAATTTCAGTTTTTATTTGTTCGTAATAAATATGAGGCTACTCGTCATCATCACTAACTCGACGTGAATGATAACCACTTCAATATCCATTTTATAAGTTTAGACATGGGATACTGTAATACTCTTTTATATTCCATATAATACTTGTCAACTGACGGTTTTATAGTGATGCTTATTTGAAATGGTACAATTGGAAGTGTTCCCACCATATTTAGAAAGAGTAGATTCGTTGTAGGATCCGTCTCCTCCTTAGAACTATCCTTTCCCGCCCAGAGAAAAAGTGGCCACTTTTGCATCTCGTTGAGTAAAATTTGGAACGGCGTTAGTAATATAGAAGGGGGATCTCTGCGTCACCCCCCCTCTTTCCATTCCCCCCTTCGTGACCTTTTTTACTCCCCCCATGACCTTGATGACTCATTTCTAAAAAATATATTATGACTCACCCCTTCGGTAACATTGACCAACTCGTGTTCCTATTGGCCGATTTCAACTAGGTCAAGGACGTTAATTTCGACTAAATCGGGGCGGGGATTCCGAATTCGGGGTTCCCCAATCGATTAGAGAATTCCCTATTGACATTAGGTTTACAATGGGAAGGGTGCGTATTGCTTCTATCCAATCAGAAGAGACTTGTTAACTTGACAGATTTCTTAAAATGAATCAGTAAACGTCTGCAAACTTGACAGATTTGCCGCTGCTCGGAGATCACTTTTTCGTCAGTCATCAACAGAGCAACGAGCAACAGAAGACCATTCTCACTCTTTCTCGTATATTTTTTCTGTCCACCATGCGTCAAAAATATTTGTATCATAATGGTGGCTATCATTTGATATTGGATAATAATAATGCAGAAACACCGTCGCCGTCACCGTCCAGGCAGCTACCAACAGGCTGGCTATCATATTCGCAACCCATCACTCTGACCTCTCTTTGAGATCCACGTATTAATCATCACGAACGGCTATCACAAAACGCGCAAGTGTTTTGCTCAACATCACCACAAATACAGTCATGCTGGTTACCATTCTCTCAAGCGGTTACATCGACTCCTCAACACCACCCTGACTTTTATACGCCTTATTAACAAACACGCTATGCAACTCCTCCTCCTCCTCTCAGTGCTCCATCACCCTTTATTATGCCTAGCGCATTCTTCCAAGGCCGATTGCTATAACAACTACAAGTATTAGCCCAACCGTAACCCCCTCTTTTCACGACGCTATAGTTTAGCGGGTTAGGGGAGAATTGGAAAGAGATCGCCTATCCCAGTGTGCGCAGCAAACTTTTTTTATTTACTCCCTTTAATTCATCCAAACTCAACATCTTCTCCCCCTCCTCATATACTTTATCTCAACGAGACATGTTTGTAAGCGCAGCTCTTTCTCTCCTACTGCAATTATGCAACGCGCCATACGAGAGCAGCAGTAGTCTTCTCTGCAGGATATGTTTTCACCGTTTCCAGTCTACAATAGCGACAGCCGACAACCACCTAGCTCTGCATATAAATTCACAGATGCCAACCACTTCGTCGAGAGCACATATAACCCCTTCACAGGTAGTTAACGACTCACAGATACCCAGTACGTCAAGAGGTGTAGCGAATCAACAGTTAAATATTCATAAACAGCCCATCCCTAGTAATGAATTATTATGTGGACAGTGTGGGTCAAAGTTTCTAACACTTGACAATCTCATAAGCCATCGCAACACCTGTTATTCGGAAGAGATTCCAGAGATGGAGAATATAAATAATGATATTGTGCATATATATCAAGTGAGAGAGGCATTAGGCGGTGGTGGAAGATACATCCGCTTCACTCCAAATAACCCACCAGTACAACCTATTGATTTTCTTCTGTCAATACGCGAGGAAATTGAATCCGATTTGGAAGCGCTTTTAATCAGGTGTATAGATTGCAAGGTACATCCAGTGATATGCATCCAATTGTCCCAATTGACCCGCAGGAAGAGGACATTCTTCACTCCAAACAGCAGCTCTTTTCCCTACCTGCAAGTACCATAAATACTGACTCATGCTTTGACAATATAATAACAGGTCTACTAAGTTTAATAGAACAATTTATCAGGAATGGATCCAACTGGCTCATCGAGAGTGTCAACTGGTTCGACCACCGCGTCACCAGATATATTAGCGTGCCCAGCAAACGCGATCGACGGTTTATTGACCTACCCCCTCGATTCAAGTACGCTGTACTCTCCATTCGTCACGACAATGGAGTTAATGATAATCGTCATCGCCCCACCACCTATGCTCATTGGGAGAATGAGCTGAAATTTAGCAATATCACCTTTCCAATCACAGCTGGCGACATACCACGTTTTGAGCGATTAAATCCTAGCCTATACATAAATTTACTAGAGTGGGATGAGGAGGAGGAGGAGCATATAGTCAGAATAAAATTGCATGCGGCTATCCCAAACAACATGGCGATATTGAGCCACGCCTTATCAATATATTAGTGTACGATACTGTGAAGGATGCGCCTGCCCACTATGTCGGAGTATCAACCGTATACTCAATGCAAAAACTGAACATCAGACACGTCGAGGATATACGCATTGTGAACGTTGCCTCCAGCCGTTCAAGAGGACAGATCTTCTCAACAACCACCGCAAATATTGCTACACCGGTCAGCCGGAGACTCTAGTGCCCATGGAGCTGGACAAGCAGTTTCACATATTTGAGCGCTGGCAGGCTACACACCGACTACTCTATGTAGTATACGCAGATATACAGTAGAGTGTTACTTGAAATCTTAGGGTGACGATGATGATGATGACTACGGCCGGGTGAGAAAACCCAAGGCGGCTGCAATATCCTATCTGCTAATCCCACACCCCAGCATGAAAGCCGAAACATGTGTTACGAGGCGTTGGGCCAACTGACTGATTAGACAATATCAATTATTCCTCAGGCCAAATAAAAGTACATGGCGATCGATGCAGGCTTTTGCTTACGCAAGGCAACCGAAAAGCAGAAAGGTAAATTTATGAAACTCCCCTTCAGGAATTCGTTCCAATTTATGGCCGCATCATTGGCTTCACGGTGGAGAGTCTTGCGCCAGATCAGCTGCAACACACCCGCTCGATGATGGGCAATAGTGAGCTATTTGATAAAATCTCCCTTGAGAAGGGGATCTTCCACTATTCATATTTCACCAGCCTGGCCTGCTTTGAAGAGAGACAATTACCGTCGCGGGAAGACTTCTTCGATGATTTGACCTAAACGGATTGCAGTAAGGAGATATACCGAAAAACGCAGGAGCCTTGGCAACTTCTAGGCTGTAAGAATTTTGGCGAGTACATGCTGAGCTACCTCAAGCTTGATGGGCATCAACTAGCTGACGTGTTTGAAACGTTCCGCGAGTTAACACTTAGAGAAGACGGCCTCGATCCGGCATATTACTTGATTCTGCCTGGACTAAGCTGGGATTCGGCCTTTAAAATGACAGGCGCAAAGGTAAATATATAAACACCTATCTCACATATTATATGAATGCATATCTGTAGTGCCCCTCTCACTCTCTCTCTCTATCTCTATATCTCTCTCTCTCTCTTTCTCTCTCTCTGATCTCTCTCTCTGTCTTACAAACACTCCATTAGGTCGACTTGCTCAGAGATGTCAACACTTATTGTTTTGTTGAGAAGGGAATACGTGACGGTATGACCTTCGTCAATCAACATCGTGTCGTCGCCAACACAGCCCGTGTACCGGAGACATATGACAGTCAAGCGGATGAAACGGTTCTTCTCTACGTCGACGCCAATAATATATACGGAAATGCGTTGAGCCAGAAATTGCGTCAGGATAATTTCGTCTGACTTTCATATGAGAAAATGGAGAGTATCGATGTGGTTAACTATTGTACAACTACGAGGGAAATGTTGGACATGGCAGATGCTAAATAGCGCTAAGGAAAAATATATCGCGGCACATCGAAGCTACTACTTACGCAGTGAAACGAGCAGAACTATACAGCTGCTACAGTTCTATGTTAAGCTCGGCCTTCGCATCACAAAGATTATTATGTAGAGTATTGCAGTTCATACAATCGGAATTCTTCGAACCTTTTATTACTTACAGCTCGCATCGTCGTCAGGCTGCCACTAATGCCTTTGAAAAGGAGTATTACAAGCTGGAAAATGGTTGCCTGTTCGGCACAACAATGGAGAATGTTTGAAATAGAATTAACTTCAAACTGTGCAATAATCCAAAATCACTGGAAACCTACGCCTCAAGACCGACTACTTACAAATGTAGACTGTGTCATCTTCACCGGCAGCCTAGTAGGAGTTCACTTGGCCAAGGAAAAATTGTACTCAATAAGCCTATTAGAGTGTACAGCTCTACTAAGAAACTCATATTAACTATGCAGAGAAGTATGACGGAAAAATTAACATCATAGGCTGTGATACCGACTATATTTTTCTAAAGATCACAGGGATCGATGTTGTTAATGACCTGAGCCCTCAGATGTGCCATGACAAGTGGCGACGTTTCAGGTCAATCAACCATCAACTTTACAGCTTTGTCTACATAAGAGAACCCTTTCATTCTTCGAGGAAAAGAGAGCCTGGGTCGGTGTAAACAACAACCTACCCTATGGCAACCACCGTCTACTCAGTAGTCGTCAGCAGCGTGATGGTAGCGCGCCCAAGGTGAAGAAAGCCGTCATTCTGTCACGCATATTAGAAGCATCAAGCAAACACCCTCACCCGTCGGAGAAGCAGAAGACTAATAACAAACGTCACCCGCTATGCAACGATAGTGTTTAATATTTATTACCCTATACAGTATGTCTCTCTCTGTGCGTGAACTTTTATACGTATACCTGCCACCCCCTCTTATTACTTTAGATGTGTATACTTTGTATACTACCCCGCCTCCCATTCCATGTCTACATGCCTAGCCACTATCTTGCATCTTTAGGTAATAAAAATACTTGCATATATAATTGATTTATTTTATAATAATAGCATTTTATACATACCAAATAGTGTTTTTATCAAAATGAGAAAAGAAGCAGTACAGTTTATCAAACTGAAAGTTTTTAGATATAGTCAGTTAGTTATGAGTAAAATTGGGGGAGAGTTAAAAGGTAAATTGTGACTCGGAAGAAAACATGGTATTCAAGTGTAATGCAATTATATCTATATATCGATGATATTTCTGCCCCATAATTACAACCTTACCGATATGAAACACATTGACCATTATAGAATGCCAATGATTATGTCGAAGTGCAGGGAAAAGTTTGGGCTCATACTTCATCTTTACATTAGCGGAATTATTAGTGTATTAGCGGAATTACATCTCGGCACGTGCCGATAAGGATATTGCTACAACGGCGGCGGCTACATCAAAGCGGGGAAAAGAGGGTGGTGGTGGAGGAGAGGAAGAACATAGACTATCACCGACAATGGTTAAAATAATTATCGATAAGTTTCCTATATATCTACGCACAATTGGACATTCAATTCTGCAGAGACTTATTGAGGATGGAGTCACCTTGGATTCACAGGGACAAATTAAACTTGCAGAGGATGAGGAGGATACGTTTGTGATGAATTCAAGTATTGTCGACTTGATTTACTATGCATCGAGACAGAAATCAAGTAAAAGACCACTCAAATATTACCAGTTGGTTGAGCGCAGCAGTGCCAAGTCACAAGACGAGGATAAGAGCTAGTATTGAGATAACCTCCGACTATGAAGGAGTATAAACATTGTATGATGCGCGCACACACACACTTATATACATGATTATGTCTGGTAGTATACTAAAACCGTGCTGTTGTTGTCTTAAAAAGTTGCGATTTTTTAAATAATTTATATTATATTAAAATTAGTAATAATATCAGGGTTGGACGCAATATCAGCACATGTGGAAAGGTACATAAATTCTGTTCTGATGATCGACGAGTCCTGAGTGTCAACTGGCTGTATGCTGAGCGCAAGCACATGCTGGACCTTACTTTCGTGGAATCCGTTGACTAGTTTGTGGGCTATAATTCACAGTAATATCGTTCGAGTGGCATAAACTAATACAAATATTATACATAAATGGATGGGTTAGCGGTGAGAACATGTGGCTGAATCTTGAATTCTTGAGAAAATGTGGCTGAATGTGGGTGAAACACTGACATCTTCATCGGAAACAATTAAATCTATTCCGATTAGAGATTCGGCGTTCACTTGCCTTATAACGGTAAGAGGTATTTATTTGGATCGGATATTGAGCCGGGTTATTCTCTTCGTTAGCCTCTTGTGGAATAACGGGTGAGGTATCAATAATTTCATGCTATATATGCCATTTGCGAATATAAGGAACCTTCATTATATAGTATATTAAATAATAGTATTAAATATATTAATGAAATAAGTGAAGATAAAATCAAATTTATCAAAGCTTTTAGATTCATGTTAATCTTTTTATACTACGAAAATCGATTAGTTATAAGAATTATGTTAGCTTAGCAAGTTTACTCTGATTAGTTTGGAGTAAAATGCATCCTTCTCTTTGATAAATCAAATTATTTAGGAAATTCCCAAATTGAACAAGAAATCCGAAATTCAGAATCCGCGCACCCGATTTACTAGGAAGCGACCTATACTAGTAGAAAAGTGACCAATAGGAGTGGGTTTCGGTTTGGGGGAGACTTCTTTTTTCGGTTTTGATTTTGGTAGAGGGGGACTTCTGGTTTCGGTTTTGATTTAGGTGGGAGGGGACATCTGGTTTCGGTTTCGGGGTATGTGTGTTTCTGCTTCGGTTTAAAGGAAGGTGATGAGTCATATTGCCGAGGGAAAGGGGACCGAGCCGATGAATCATGTAATATGTTTAGGTGCCTTGGACGTGCTTGATCCTCATATAATACTAATACGAATATATACATTCAACCTCACACCAATTGCAACACGAACAAACTCAATGTATTTTATTACCTGAATATGTTCTAAATGACAAAAAAATGTCTTAAGGAATCCTTTGTGGAGAAAGTCCTTTTTCTAAGATAAATCCAAAATTGTCATCTGTTGAGATCTAAATGTGACAATATCTCGTAAAATATGTATTTTTAGACATATTGTACATATATTAAACACACAGAACATATAACACATCGAACATGACTCACAGAACACGTTGAAAAAGAATGAAGAGCCCAACAGAGGTATTTGCAGCTATTATGGCGGTTACAATGAAGAGAGTAGAATTTCTGTACAATAGGGAGAATAAACAATGTTTCGTTATGATGCTTAGTCAAGCACTTGAGATAGCAAATCGCGCGGTACACTATTCCCTAGGAGCTGCAGACCTGTTAATTGTGTAAAATGCGGTTCAGTTGTCTATCACAACTATAACTGTGGTGATTGGTGATGACACAGATCTTTCATACTCTTTTGTTGCCATACAAGAGTAAAATATCATGATATTTAGTTTTTATCTGAGCCAAAAAAACACTAAGAAGTCTCGTATTTGGAACATCAAAGTTACAAGGCCAGGGCTTGGTCCGGAGATGTACAAACACATACTATGTATACATGCAGTTCTTGGATGTGACACAACATCTTGACTACATGGTATTGGAAAAAGAGCTTCCCTCAATAAATCCAAAGCAAATTACTCATTCCGTGAACATGCCAAGGCTTTCGATAATCATTCGGATTCCATTAACGTTGTAGCATATGCAGGAGTGAGAGCATAGGTGATACTTTACAACGGAAGGTAAAGTGACACCCTCAACTCCCTTCCATATCATCGGTTTTGTGAGAAGGTAGTTTCTGACTTAAACGTTTCTGACTGCGTGTTTATATACAAGTACAACAGTTTGGGGATGGCAAAACTGTGACGAGGTCTTTGTGTCACTACGGACAGACCTACCTCCAGCTCCTGATAATCTCTTACGTACCACAAAATGCAAATGTCAGATTGATTGTACGATAGATGCCATAAATGCACATGTTTAAAAAATAACGTTGAGTGCACAGAAGCTTGTGGAAACTGTAGGGGATCTGCTTGCAGCAATACCCCAAACACACCGAGTGACGAAGGGGAAGAGGATGTTATTATTTTTTTATATTAAATGTTTATACGTATATAGATTAATGATATTATTTTATTTTGAAAAATACTTTTGACATAGTTTGTTGATAGTATATGATAAACACGTTCTTTAATTTTAAAATATTATTACTATTTCAATGATAAAGTAACTAATGTGACCATTTGAAATGGCGGCCATTTTGAATATATAAGGTCGAACCGAACCTTAATTACATAATTTTATATGATCGTGCTAGTACGTTATTTGGGTACTTTGACACAGTGTTTCATTCTGTCAGTAATACATTTATGTTCCAAAAATTGAGAGGTCAAAATGCTATTGTCATATTTAAATGTAAATTGTCGCCATTTTGAATTGAACGACGAGACGTTATGACCAGAAATCACATTATTTTAAAAGCTTGTTTTTCGTATACTCTGATTCCATGTTACTAGATGTCAGTAATACATTGTATGTATATGTCTAAAAGTACATAGTTTAGGAGATACTGTCACATTCAGATCTCAACAGATGACCATTTTGATGGTGGTAATCTTGGTAATTCTGGTGGTCATTTTAGATTTCCCTTAAAATAAGGACTTTTCCCTGAAGGATTCCCTAGCACTTTTTTCTTTCATTTAAAAAGTATTCAAGTAATAAAATCCATTGAGTTTGTTAGTGTTGCAATTAGTGTGAGGTTCTTCGACAAAATGCCTGGACTATACATGTACCAACACATTTCTACATGGTAAATTGCCTGGACTATACATTTAGCAACCCATTTCTACATGATACATTTTTATTCCTTACTCGCATATGCTTTCTCTGGCTAATGTTACATTCAATTTTTACTTTCTTCTTGTTTCTACTATTATGAAAGTTTTCTTTTTCCATATTCCTTTATTGTATGTATGTATAAAGCCCCATATCAATATGTTATATATTACTGTATCATTCAAGTACATTTTAGATAGTTTTTGTCCTTTGCCATTTGAAAATTATAATTTTAGTTGTTATTGAACCTTATTTTTAAGATTCTGACTGGTTTTTAATATAATAATAAACAATTTACATTCTTAATACTATACTATTTTAACTATTTTTTTGAGAAGGGTATTTAAGATAGAAACATATTTAACTTAACTTTTAACTTGGATAACTTTTATGAAAGTTTGCCAAATAAAAAGTTTTTTTATTTCATCATAATGAATTTTTTAAATATTATTCAATTTCAGGTGAACGATGTTTTATTCTTTATATGTATCTACATTGTGTTTTTACTGGCTTATGGCACATTAGCACAGGGGATGCGCTATCCTAACAGTGATACATCGTGGAAGCTTATCCAAAAAATGTTACATCTGCCATATTTCCAGACTTATGGAGAACTGTTTCTGGAAAAAGTCGAAGGTATTTATGTTGTGTATTGTGTTAAA
>JAUZND010005494.1:0-11183 GCA_034780555.1 Coelogynopora nodosa
TTTGCAGTAGGCCGATGGCATATGAATACCAGAGGAAATTTGCATATAACATGGACTACATCTCAAAAGAAAAAAATTAAAGTTAAGATTAAAGTTAAGTTAAAGTTATGACATTTAAGCCTTAATGACTGTAAACATAAATGTCAGTTTATGACAATTTGGAAGATACAATAGTTAAAATGGCTCCGAATTAATTCATATTAGGTGAACTTTGGCAAAATATAAAGTTCATCAAGTGAATAATATTGAATAAAATAATAATGAAAAATTAGTATAAATTAATAAATTTAATTGTTTATGATAATAAGAATTATTATTTTTGTTATTACTATTCTTATTAAAATTATTATTTATTAAAATTTATTAATTATTAGTAATAGTTAATTAAAAGAATAAATAATAAAATGCATGAAGTTGATTAAAAATTTTAATAAAACAAAATGAAAAAACAAGCTTACAAGCAAACCTGATGCGCACAACCTCGTAAAATTACTCCTTCATTAATAGCGACATTATCAAAGCAAATAGGACAGTCAAATTCGGAGTAATTAGTGTAGTAAGGCCGGTCATCATCTGTTACCGCTGCACCATAGTCAGCCACAGGCACTTTCTTCGTTACTTTTCTTTTTCTGAGTAGTTTCTTATTGAAAAATGTATATAATTAAAAGTATTATTTTTAGTATTCTTGACATAATTGATTAGTATGGAATTTTATTGAACTACATAACATAAGAGCAAAATGTGAATATATACAATATATATGGCTATACAATATTTTTATGACTGTCGTATTTAGATATTACGTTGGCTCAAAACCGCAGTATCTCGGCTTGGTTGTTGGTTATCATGACATTCCTCAGCAGTTGGTCTACACCATGCATTTTATAATTCTATTTCCAATACCTTAACGTATTTAGATCGTCGATTGTCAAAGAAAAACTATTTGGATTGTTTGTTTGATGGCAGTATTCTTCTGAAATGTGGCTTTCAATTTTTATTATTTTTAATTTGAGCAGCTCGTTAAGCGAAAGTGACTAACTCGGTGGTGTACAAGTCTTTGTTTGAGAATTGTTGATGCCTGAAAGTGTAAAAAGCTACACTCGACAGTTTTGAATAAGTGATGTCATAACAACAACGGTGTTATTTCGAGTATTGAAGAGCCAACATCTTAACTTGTCATCACGAGATTTGGAATTGAAAACATCTTTTAAATTCCGGCTGCGGTTTAAATCCAAGATGCGGTTTTAAATTTAAAGTTTGAGTTATGAAATCTGGTTAATACATGTAAGTAAATCAAATTGAAATAAAAATAGAAATATCGGAGAAGATTTCAGATTTTTTAAATTATTTCATAAATTACTACATAAATGCATTTTATACGGACAGATAGTAAGGACTTTATAAGTACTCTTGGAAAAATTGGGATTGAGTTTTACAAACTAGGCAGATTTTTATTAAAATTATAATATTTTTTCTACATTAAACTTGAAGATAAGGTTTTTTAAATATTCCAATTAAAGTATTTAACACTTCTTAATTACAAGATTGTTCATTGTCAAAATAAATTATTTTTTTAAATTCAGAGAATAATATGTTTCTGAAAAACTATACAGAAACACCATCATCCTTCATCTCTTAATGATAATATTGCTTTAGTTTGATATATTTATTGGGAATTAATCTCTAAATTTCAATCTGAAATAAAACAAATAATTATTCTCCAACAGTGAATAAATATATTTCGCAAATACATCACCAAAAACGAATTTAAATTTTTTTTGATCATGATTCAAAAAAGTTATCTTTTTAAGAAAAAGGTATGACAGTTATATAAAAAAACAGTAATATTTATAATAAAATAAAAAGCTTTAAATATAATTTTTTTAGTATAGCAGAGTGTAAAATATATACATAAATTGTACACGAGTATGGTGTATTTATTCGTTGGTTTATAAAAAATGGTACAAATATTAATATATATTTTTTTAAATTACAGTTTAAATTATATAAGTCAATTTAAAACTAGCGGACACATACATTGATTTAAAGTTTAGAAACATATTTAAGATTGTACAACAGAATTTATACATACTGGAAATGGGTTTGAATCAAGACACAATTCGCTGGTTGCCCTCGTTAGCAGAATCTCCTGATATTCCTCACATAACATATTCTCATGAATAGCTTCACATTTGAGGCAGTTTGATTTAAAACAGATTTGGCAGGTGAAGAAACCATTCTTGCGTTTATAAACAGCCCAACCATTGCAATGTATGGTTTTACAGAAAACTTTGTTATTTATTGAATTAGCTGCTAACTGGCTGCACAAATTATCGTAGCGAGCGCAGAAATCGGGGCCTCCTATCTGTGACGTCAACAGACACGAGTTGATTAAAACATTATGAAAGAATAATTGTCTAATATATTAAATAAACGAAATCAAACAACATGGAAGATATTTTTTACACAAAAACTGAATAATTGAACACGTAAGTTTCACAATAAATAAATATTATCTTGGCTGAGTTTTTCAATTTTAGCTTAGCCAGTAAGTAACCTTCATATAACTGTTATTTATTAAAGATTGAAAAGAAATGACATCAAATTATTTTAAATATGTCCAATGGGTATAATATAATTGCCAAGTAACAATTAACTGAGTTTAGAGGTAAAAATAAAATGATGTAAAAAAACAAATTTAAAAAAATCATTTTAAAAACGAAATTGGCATACTTTTTTAACATTTTATTTAATAAACGTTAAAAATTAATCCATATTTAATAAAGCAAAACAAAAAGTAAATTATAAAATTTAAATGCAAAAAAACACACCAATGACTTCATAAACATTAAAAAGGTTTCATAATAAAAATTATATCAATAATATTACATTATATCATTATTGTTAATACTGTTATTATTTTACTACAAATAACTTACATAACATACACAGCGATAATTTAAAAAAATTAACACACTAAATTTATTTCATTATTTTAAATGTGCGTTTTTTATGTCAAACAACAATTTTTGACAAAACCGCGAATTTCAAAATTATGTCAACGTATTATGTAAACGTATACAACCTATTCCCCAGATTTACTCTAAGAATCGAACTTTGTACAGAGTCAAATTTGGTGTTTAAATATAATTTTCGTCAAAATATAAATCAGATTTTTTGCGTTTGTCGATATTTGACCTACTTTCGTAGCTATGACCTATTTTAGTATTTTATACCCAAGTTCAAATTTGACTCTGTACGATGTTTCTTTCTTAAAGTAAATCTGTGGATGAATCTGGGGAAAAGGTTCTATCAGTATTATCGTTATTATATGGGATAAAAATTATTAATTGTAATTTTGCGTTATATTACATACATGTTTTACATATAATATAAGTAATATTAATTAAAATAATGTTTATATACATGTATTTTGCATATACAATTATTAATTAAGAATCTGGAAAAATTATAATATTATTTAAAATAAATATATAATTTTAAAATTTAATTTAAAATACAAATTATACGTGAAAATTTAATATGTATATTATATACTATTTATTTTTAAGTGATTTTTCTATTCTGAAACAATAATTTATAGACTTAATACTATCACGAGTATTTCATAAATTTAATTTGGTGAAATATATTTATTCATGAAAATATTTACTATTTCATTATTTTATAAATTAGTATAATTATAATCTATACCTATATATTCTCTAATGAAATGTTAAATATGATATCTTATATTTTATTTAACAAATTAATTATAATACATTATATCTTATATGCAAAGTAATATGTTACATAATAATAGACTTGTTTATGATATTTAATTAAATGTATAATCATAGAAATTGAAAGAAAGTATATTATGTACATTAATAAAATACAAAAAAATCAAGTTAAACAATAAAAATTGTTTATGAGTTTTCTGATAACAATCATTTTAGATTAGTAATAAACTAAATCTTTATTTAACCCTATTGCTAATTTATATCTTTCATTAACTTTTTTAATACTTCTTTCGCGTCTTCTATCGTTTTTTTTCAAACTTACGTTCGCGGTTTTTGTCAACAAGAGTTGTTCGACATAAAAAAACGAACCTTATGATATATCACATTTCAAGCAAATACAATGTAAATACGTTTGCGTGTAATAAAATATGATTTCAATGTACAATCCGGTTTCACTAAAGCTAAACCAAGACTAAACCAAAACCAACCAGCTAGCTGTTACTATACAGCACTTACATTACGAAGTTCGCGGTCCTCGATTACAGCGCTGCATTTTTTATTTGGACAGGTAACGACCGCAGTGTTTGTATTAATGATATATGCATGAAGGCACTGACTAAAATGTTTAAAAAAAACTGTATTCATTCAAAGAACTTAATTATATAGTTTGTTTAGTGATATATATTGATTGAATTCAAGTAGGATAGGTATGTATTAGTGCGTTAACTGTAAAGCCGTATTATAGTGAAAGTAAATAGAATTACTTTTTCAAACAAGTCGACAAAATTAAAAAATCTTTTATGAATATTAAAAACATATCAGATACATAAAAAAGCTATTGATTGAGCGTACACAACTTATATAACCAGACAAATGTCAGACAAAAGAAAATTAGGAAAATGCTACCACGTATAATAATTCATATTTTATTCAAATTTAGTTATATTTTATATTTTTATAAACTTGTAATATATATATATATATTTAAATATGCAAAAGGGGGCATCTGAGAGATATAATTTGAGCAAGTTATGACATATTTCACAAGTTTCGGAAGCTTAATTATATAGAGGGAGAGATTGCAATATAGGGGCATAATAATAGCACAATATATGTAAAAGGGAAGTATTGCGAATATGCCTACTCACTTTGGTATTTACATTTATCCCAAAAATATATTACAAATGACAGGTATTTATACTATAAAATTACAGGTAAGATTTATATTGTAAACTTATTTATATATATATATATACAGAGAGAGTGATAATGCGAATTTTTATTCCATTTAACCAAAAACTTCTTATTTTATCATTTGTAACAGAAAAATTATCGAAAACATATGAAGAATCGTACTGCATCATTTTCATTATACTACCAGAACAATTTTAACCCTTTCCTCACCATATTATATTATTCATATGTTTTTATAGCTAAAAAGCACCTGTTTCATTTAGAGTTACACATAATTTAATAAATTAATATAAAAATAATAACATAAACATGTTCAGAATACCCTTTCAACATTGAATGTTAATTGATTGAATTAAATTTTTATAATTTAAAAAAACAGTAAATTTTTCATAAATGTTTAAAACATGATAAAAAATTAACATAAAAATAATATTTATAACAAAAATATATTCCCCCTATGATTTCCATCTATACTAACTGTACAATCACCAGATAAATGTCAGCCTTTTTTTATTGAATTTACTCAACTTTAGATAAAATTGCCAACCATATACAATTAAATCAATATAGAAATTGCATAAATCAATAATACCTAAAAATCAATAATCATTACCTAATTTCGTTCAGATTTAATTAACGTAAATATATACATACTGTAGGATTGTTAATTAAATAGTTAAAAAAATCATTTTGATATCTTAAAATGACTTTATTTGCCTATACAGTGTTGTAAAAGTTAATAAATTGAATGCAGACAAACAAAACTGTTTATTATACTTACAAACAACACTGATGCCGACATTGGCATAAGGACACTCCCTTACCAACAGCAACTATTTTTCCACAATGAGGACATTTGAATTTGTTTGAAGTTGTGATGTAAGGTTTAGTATCCTCTTCCATTTAAAATAAAATCTATAAAATACATTAAAAACATTTAAAGCATCAAGTAAATAACAAATAACAACATATTTTCAGTATTCATATTGAATATTGATACAACAATTTTATTTTAATTATATTAATGTAATTGTTTATGCATATAAAGTAAATTTATTAGTTTGGTATATATTCGATATTTAAAATATATATATTTATTTATGTTTAATTATAACTAAAATTATATTTTGAAAAAATGAATTGAAAACATTGACATCGATAATCAAACCTATGTCGAAAGAATACTTTCTATAGTATTCTCATTGGAAGGGGTGGTATACTTCAATGCACTAATCGTAGCTTGAAATATATGTAAAATGAGGCGCGTATTTTTATAAGACATTAGTTATATATATTTCAATTGCCAGTTTCAAAACTATTGTAATTCAAAATGTTTATGAGGTTTCGAAATATATATAGTAAATACGTTGTATTGAAAAGATACAAATAAACCTGTTAAGATGTTAATGAACCTGTTAAAATGGTTATGAACCTGTTAAGATGGTTTTTAACCTGTTAAAATGATTATGAACCTGTTAAGATGGTTTTGAACCTGTTAAGATGGTTATGAACCTGTTAAGATGGTTATGAACCTGTTAATATGGTTTTTAACCTGTTAAAATTATTATGAATCTGTTAAGATGGTTTTGAAGCTGTTAAGATGGTTATGAACCTGTTAAGATGGTTATGAACCTGTTAAGATGGTTATGAACCTATTAAGATGATTATGAACCTGTTAAGCTGGTTGTGAACATGTTAAGATGATTATGAGCCTGTTAAGATGGTTTTGAATCTTTTAAGATGGTTATGAACCTGTTAAGATGGTTATGAACCTGTTAAGATTATTATGAACCAGTTAAGATTATTATGGACCTGTTAAGATGGTTATGAACCTGTTAAATTGTTATGAATCTGTTAAGATGGTTATTAATCTGATAAGATGGTTATTAATCTGTTAAGATGATTATGAACCTGTCAAGATGGTTTTGAACCTGTTAAATATGGTTATGAACCTGTTAAAATGGTTAGAAACCTGTTAAGATGGTTATGAATCTGTTAAGATGGTTATGAACCTGTTAAGATGGTTATGAACCTGTTAAGATGGTTATGAACCTGTTAAGATGGTTATGACTCATATATGCAATTAGATTATTAAATTGCGTTATATAAATAATAAATTAAATATATATGTATCTATATAGGCTATAAACCATGATTATATTATTATCTATATATGTTATTGTATGAATACAAATTATAAATAGAAAATGTAAGTGATATCTAGATTTAAAAGTTTCATGAAATTAATTAATTATATAATTATTGATAGCGCTGATAATGCTAAAATTAATTGTATAATAAACAAAATTTAGAACGAATGAGAAAAAGGTTTTAACAATCCGATAGTTATATTTTTTACGGGTTTTGCTTAAAATTTAATTACTCTTAAATTAAAAAAGTAAATAGTAAACAATACATTACAATAAAATAATACAGACATACAATATTAATTACAGATCAAATTATTATGAAAAATACAATGGAGAAAACAGTCAATTTAATCAAAACATTTTAGGAAAAATATGAATCTGAATTAGACAACAATTAAAGGAAGGAAGATTAGATTAAATATAAAGAGCTTTTTTAATGGCTAATTTATAGTACCCTAATAATTTTTAATTATAGAAAAAAACGGTCAAAAAAATGGGTAGAGCACCTATCACAAGTGATCACATGTTCAACTATGGTACCTGTTTGTTGGTGTTCTATATTCCGTTGTCTTAGGTGATTTTGTTCGACAAATATAGGGCCAGGTCTTGAGCAACAGGTAATATGTATTTATAGATCACCTGACAATTTATGTACATACTGTATATAGGAATAGAAAAATTTGATACATATGCGTTTTTCTATTTCTAGATAAGTGATAACTTTTTCTAGATGAGGGTCATATTGAAATTGGCAACAGAGTTTTTATGTCCAGGACTATAGTGGTGCTAAAATGGCCTATAAGATTCGCAGTAGGAACACATGTCATTGATCAACGCATTGCACATATTGCATGTGATGTATCACCAACGTGTATCAACTGTGTTATTTGTATTTTAAAAAAATGGCATGTTTTTCAAGGTGTATAGTTAAATTTCAGAAATATTATCATAAGATGTTATTTTGGTAAATTTAATTTCAGTTGTTAAATCTATAGGCCTTGATTCATTGATATCAGCTAATATAATTAACATAATTCATAATTAATACAATATGAAATAAATGTAAGACGAATTATAATATGTTAAGTAATATAATATTTTTAATTTGCTTTGTTGTTTTAATGTTGTAATAATATGTTTAATTATTATTTGTTTGAACAAGGTGAAATAAAATTTATATCGGTTTTTATATAAGAATATTGGATACAGAAGTTGCAGTAGATAACATGGTTAATATGAAAACAAAAATATAAATAATGTTGACTTGAAATAAAGAGTAAATCTATATTAAAAAATTATTTATTAAAATATAAAAAATTAACACATTCAAGTAAACATCTGAATAAGAATGCTAACAATCAAAAGTATATTTACATATATAGGAAATGTGAAATACGTAAGCTCAAAAATATTATTTTTAAATCACATATCTATAAGTATAGCGTATTATAAATTTACAAAATATAAGTTACTTCGACCGGTTGTGCACATTAATTTTCAATTATTCACATAGATACATGAAGTAACATGTATCAAATTACATTAATAATCAAATAAACAGGTTGTTTAAATAAGGTAAATACGTAAAACAAAGGTTAACTGTTTTAAATTGGAAAATTGTAATAATTTTTTTGATCACATATAGAGGTATATTTCACTTGTAATAAAAATATAATAAATAGTTAAAAAATAAGATAAACTACATTATAGTTTACAACAAAAAATAAATTAAAATTATACCATGAACAGTATATCGATAAATATTTGTAAATTGAAAAAAATAGAATAATAGATAATTGAGATGTATATAATAGTCAGACTGTTCTATGCACATAAGTATTGTAAATTAGTAACATAGTATGTAATACACAGTAGTATGCGATACCGAAGAGTACATGCAAGGTAAACTTGAAGTCTTTTAGCTCAACTAGTTAAAAAGGAAGTGTAGCCTATGTGCTTCCAGAGATTTTATGACAGAAAATTTATAATAATAACAAATAACTATAACAAAAAATTTAAAAAATATATTTTGAAATCAATTTAAAAGACACCGAATTTTTTATCCTAAATCCCTTTTAATACACTTTACTAACATTTACAATATAAAAAATGTATGTTCTAATAAATAGAGTAAAAGTCGATTCAAACACATCATACACTGGTCACGTGATACGTCAAATATATATATATTATACTACTTAAATAAGTAACAATTAAAGTATGATTAAATCAATTATAATTACAAAGTCTTTTTCAGTTTTAAAATGATTTTCATTAATTGTGCCTATGTATTTATTTCAATATTATGGCAAACATACTTATCGACACGAATATAATAATAAAATATTATATATTTCGTTACACATATTTACATTATATGTAATGAAATTATATAGGCCATTAAAAACTTTGATTAATCTTTAGAATTCTAAATGTTGAAGTATTTAACAGACATTTCAGCACGTGAGCATTTAAGCCAGTTGATTTTACACATCAAAGTCTATAAAAAGATTAATATTTCTAAAGAAAACATATAATATTATTTGAAACTTATGAAAGACGAGTAACAGAATACAATTCAAATATTATTTTCTGTAAAAATTAGGTTATAAATAATCTAAAGATAATAGTGATGTCACGTCATGTCATGTGAATGTAGTAAATATAACATAGTTCTAACTCTAATGGCAATATTTACAATCTGGATGACATCTTTTCCCTCCAAAATAGTCACAGCCACAACCACTTTTGGAATCTTTAATTCCCTGAAAAAATATTTGAGATAAAGTTTGAGTATTAATAAAATAAAATATATCAAAAATACATTTATAGTATGATATTTTATATGAGCATTCATTAATGACTACTATTATACATTACACATACATTTGGGCATCAAAGATAACAATCAAATTCATGAATTAAAAACGTTACAAATAGTTAACGCTTTATTGAAATATAGCAAACATACTTTGAACACGTGTGCACACGTGAACAGCAGACATTTTGCATTTTGTTAATTAAAACTACAGTTAAAATCTCAGTTGTGAGTCCGGTGTATTGACGTCATAAATTACATTTAAAAATTATAGAAGAAAAAATTACGATAAATGTCAACGTTATTGTAACGTAATAGTAAAACATAATCGTAAAGTACAGTATCGTGATATGTATCTATCGTTATATCAGAAAAACCTTCGGTTCTTTACTGCAATTTTTTCACATATAATCTAACTGATCATATAGTCATGATCACATGTTGTTTGGCAGGAATCTATTTCTCTAAATAGATATATATTTGTTCCAAACCGAAATAAACCACAGTAAACGGATGTTCCCTAAGAATTCAAATGTATTGACAAATTACCCTTAGAAACACATATTTAGCGTGAAAGAACAAGTCAAAAGTCCACGATTCACAAGTATTTTCGTTACATAAAATACAAGTTCACAAGTGTAATCCACAAATGCTTTTTACAAATCCATAAGTCGTTTACAAGTATTCCGTTTCATAAAGAACACTTGTAGGAAAGCGGGTTAGAAATCCCCTTGTGAATTGCGGGAATATATACAAGTGGTTTGAGTACTTGTATTTAATATGAATAATTATTAAATGTCATTATTACATTTACTTCTGCCAATATTAACACACTGAATGAGCAAACATTAATATTATAATATTGAGTAATATCATTGAAACTAATTATTTAATTTATGAAAGGTGAATTATATATGAAATGCATTAGTTTAGAAATATATAATATTACTCAAAAACAAGAATGAATATATTTATTTCTCTTTCATAAATTAAGTTAAATATTACCGTCCGCTATTCTGAAAGTTTAATGTAGGCCTAATAATAATTATTGAAATATGTAATATATTTTTTATAAATCAATTGTTTTAAATTTTTTAGTCGATTAACCCTTCGTACGTGGAGGGGGGGGGGTATGCCCATTTTTTTCTCAAAGAAATTAAGTTTTTGATTGAACCATAACACGTATGACCCTGATTTTTTGACTCAGTGGCTAAAATACTTTTATCTAACTAAAAAATATAAAAGAAATAATTTCGAATATTTTGACATACCAGAAAA
>JAUZND010005495.1:0-11182 GCA_034780555.1 Coelogynopora nodosa
AAAACCAACTAAAAGCTTTAGTTTACAAATATGTAATTATTTATATTTATTAATTTAAAAAATAATTAAAATAAAACAAAGGCTTCAGTTTATACTTGATTTAGTTTGTCAACCCACCATTTCTATAAAACAGATTTTCTTAATTAAAACAACTAAAACCAACTAAAAGCTTTAGTTTACAAATATGTAATTATTTATATTTATTAATTTAAAAAATAATTAAAATAAAACCAAGGCTTCAGTTTATACTTGATCTATAAATTGCTTTCATACAATATTTGTGTGGTTTTGTATGATATATTATGATTGACGTTTTCCATTACAACATATGTTAGACTATTATAGGTTATGGTACATAGGTGCAGGAGCTGGGGGAAGGGGCATGAGGGGCTATTCCTCAACACCACCAGAAAACTAATAAGAAATAGAAAGTCCTATAAATTATAAAAGTGATCTGTCAAATGAGAAACAAAAATCATGAAAAAACAACATTCATGACTATATACTCCAGAAAGGAAAAAAAGACTGGAGTGACAAGATGGCAAGTCAGACTTGTGGTGCTGTACTATCAGATGATATGTTTATAATGTAGTTGACAAATTGAAATGAAAAGTTGACGATAAATTTTGAAGGTAATTTATCGTCTTCAAATACTTTAACGAACTGCGCTTGGGCAGTGGAAGTGAAAGTTATTCGTTCTTACTATCCTCTTGAATGCATCCATCAGTAGCTCTAAAAGTATTTTTATCCATGGTGATATTAGACTTTTTTAAATTATAATATTAGGGTATATTAACTGGCAACGCTAAAACGTAGTTAAGTAAGGTTTCTTACGTTTTTGCTTCAAATTTATATTATTATATTGTATATTCCCTATTTTTTATTTGCCAAAAAGTAAGGACATATTTGATACAATGCACAAATACAATTTACCACTTTTAAAATACAAATATTAGAAAGATATAGAAAATATGCATAGGCAAGAAAAATATTTTATAACTATATTTACATTGATTTCTTCCCATCAATACATTAACAATATTATAATATATATATATTATATCTGCCTGATAAACGGGTTTCCCACACAAGAAAAGAATATGATGCGGAGAAGTTCAACAATGAGAGGGGTGTTCTCGTGCAGTCAATCAGATGCGGAGTTTGTTCGAACCAGTATGAAACAAGTCTGATAATATTTGATTCAGAATTAGATTAAGTTTACATAATACTTGATTATGTTATATTCGCCTATGTATTTATATTATATTATACATTTCCTATGGGCATTTCCATATATAGCGCAGAAGCGATTTTATAGATTTTATATAGTTCTTAAACTATACTCAAGACAGCAGTTTTGTATTTTATCACTTTTTCACATTGACTAAGTATATACACACATATATATACAACTGTGTAGATATAGAACGAATCGAATTCATAATGTAAAAGACGTCTGCTTATTTCCCCGTAAAAGAAATTTGAGATCAATAATATCAGGTTAAAATAATTGTAATAACTTAATTTATTTAATTAATTAATTAATTTTTATTGCTAAACATATTTACCAAACTTTTTATGGAACACACTAAGCATATTTATAATTATTAATTAACAAACGTGAAACAGGTATGTTAAATTTGTCTTTAATATGTATAATAATAAAGATGAATAAATATGCTAAATTTCGGTATAAAAAACAAAAGAGTATACTTATTGCAATTCTCAATTATGTTATATTTAGATTTATTTCGTTTAACTTTTTCTCCTATACCAATAAACATATATGTTACTATTTGTTATTTTCTAAATATATATATGTGTTTGTTACAAAATATATATTTGTACCTACCATTTTGTACAATATGTACACAATCACTTAGTATATATGTGTAAAGATTATTTCTTTAAAATTTTATTAGAAATTTTGTTTAAATAATTTTTTCCCACCTATATTCTGTTTGGTAGGCCTAATATATTTTCTGCCCTGAGATATCCGACCTGATTTAAGAAATTGATTCTAAAATATTTGTTCACAATATAATCTATTTGTCTATAATGGAACAAACTATTTTGCAAGTTTCAACAGTTACTTTTAGTATCTGTCATTCAAACTGATTGCCTGACCTACTCGATATATAGAAATATATATTCCATTCAGTTGATGGTACCGTAGCGTAAAGCAATGGGGTTGTTATATTTTAAATCTGTGGTTTAGTTATATCTATGCTTTATCTTTTTTAATTGTTGGGATTTAAAATAAATATATAAATAAATATCTGTATTCCCTGTATTTAATAAATAAAATAATGTTTCCATATTTACAATTAACTGGTAAATAAAGACGTAATATATTCATTCAAGTTTATTCAGTGTAATGATTACTATAGCATAGTTTATCGTAATCTATATATTAAATATCAGTCGGGAGCTAATTCTCCGGTTGTGACCTATATCCAAAGGAATAAAAAGCTATTTTTCAAGGTCGGCATTAAAACAAGTAGCTAAGATAAACAAACAATGGCAATTTAAAGAACGTAAAATATAATTTAAAAAATTAATACCATCTATTTTTTAACCATGTTATAATTAATTTTTTAAGTGTAACTGAAATCATTTGTAAAAACTGTTCTGCATATTTCTTGTTTAATAATATATTATTATGTCCACTAATTATATAATGCTACATTTATACTAAAAATACTTTTAAAAGTTAGATAATTAAATAGTTTAATCACTTAATTAGTTATTTTCATAAATATTTTAAACGTATGCATAATCCACCATTTTTATCGACTTGTTTAAAATCACATTAATATTTTTTTCTTAGTCACTTTTAATATTTAAAGTCCTTCGAACTTATTATGTTTGTTTAGCTTAGCTACTTGTGCATTGACGACCTTGAAAAATAGGTTAAATTTCCTCCGTATTTTTTCTCCAGATTTTCTTCTGGATTTAAGTCGCAGCCAAATACTCATTTGGTAATTGAAGAACTAGAAATTAACTGATACAGAAAGCATAATAAAGTGTTGCATATAAAATCTTCTAATTCACATAGTAATTTCTCAACAATTATATCATGTAAGTACTATATAAAAAATATAATTAGATCTAAAAAATCGTAATCAAAATAAAGTTGAATAATAAACCACCTCGTCCACATTTTAATCGATAATAATCATCATCAAACTAATAACATCCTGTAGATATTGATTACATATTATACAACGTAAGAATTTGAAAGAAAAATTGCCAGAATTGACTACTCCTCGCATGGTCGAGGTGCTACAATATTGGACCAATCACCACGTTTTATAAGTAATGCTATTGACATTATTTATTGACATAATTTTGATTGTATTAATTACTAATACGTATTATTTTACTTCAATAAAAATATGTTTTTATAGATGAGCATATTTCAATATTGCTCATACTATACGTGTGTTGAATACTATACTAGCTGAATAGTATAGTATTCATTTATACTCTATATTATACTACCTATTTACTACTATAACTATAAATACAATATACTACTATAACTATAAGTACCATATACAATGTACTACTATAACTGTATACTACTATTATGTACTATATTTTATACTAAGCCCTACTATACATATCGGAGCAATTTTTATTACCGATTTTTATTGATTAACATTTGTTTGTTAATAGTCTATGTAACTTAATTTAATAATGCGCTATAGTATTATGACTAAATATAAATTTAATTATGTAAATTTAGTATGCTTAGACGTACCTATTAGTTGGAATACAGGTGATATTTATATTTAATCACTTTTATTTTAATTTTAATTTGATTAAATTTAAACTTAACTGTTGCTCAGGGTTCAAATCTCGGCAACATTGTTCAGTCACCTTTTCTTCATTTTCTTTATCAATTTCATTTGTTACACCAGTTATTTTTTATGATCCTGGGGGTCGTTATTCGACACTATCCTAAGTATAAGTTATATTTTGATATATAGAACTTTCTCTGTGTAATATTTATGACTATTCCTACCCAGTCATATATCTTGAGAAACCCATATCTTAAAATAAGTAATTTTTTTGAAGAATAGTATTTATTGATACATTATAACTCAATCATTGAGATAATATTTATTATATATTATACTATATTTACGAATACAAAATATACTCATGGTGAAATTATTTTACATTTATCAATAGACGTGCATAAATATGATAGATTTCAATATTAAATGTTCAATCGAAAGGATTTGTTCTAACCAAGAAACATCGTGCTGTTTAAAACACGAACCGTTCTAATAATATGGAATTTATCTAAACTAAACCAGTTCCTCCTTAAAATTATCAAATTGTAAATCATAAATTAACCTATATATTTCGAACATGGGGTATAATTTCTTATCCTGTTTATGTGATCTAAATTATTAATACAGGCCCGTATGCAGAAAGTAAAATCAGAAGAGGCATAGCCAGGGGTAGGCGCTTTTTGAATTTTCCCTTCATGAATTATATTAATAATATTTACTTTGTTTTGTATCAAATAAATAACGCGACGACGACAAATAAAAATAGATAATAAATTTTAAGGTATATTTATTGTTTCAATAGTTATTGGCTGTTAAACACGTACTTAAAATGGATTTTATTTATATATTTCCGAAAGTATGTAAGGTTAACGCCGAGGGAGTATATTGTACCCAACTGTTATTTACATATATTTATACTTAAGTGAAAATAAATCTTCACCCGCTTTAAAATAAGATAAAACATTAAAAAATGAACATTAAACAAAACATATAAATGATCCTGCAAAGATTTATTAATTTACAAAAATAAGTTATTTCATAATTAAAATTCGCATTTTGACTCATCGCCACACCGATACATCGGGAATTAAAGGAATTGTCTTGCGGCGCTGAAAATTATTTGCTGACCTCTCTCCTAAGTTAGTACTGTGCTAAGATAGTTTTGAGTAACGTAATCTGAAAAAGCTTTTTTTATGACTGTAATTTTTATCTTATCAGTTTTTACTCTGAGTTTTACATGTTTTACACGTTTCACTATTTTTGATTTTAAACATTTTGTAAATTAATATTTAGGCTTTGATGATAACACATTTCTTTTGTTTGACCTTTCTGGAGTTTGGTTGTGAATGTTGTTTTTTTTAATAGAATCATCTTGATATTATTATAACATTTGTTGCTTATTTGGAAGTTGCTTTGTAATTTCTGATCATTTTTTTGTATTTTTTTTGTTTTCTGGTGGTGCTGAACAATGGAATGAAATAGGATCATTTATTATAATTGTATACATGAATATAAAAATTTAATTGGCAAAAATTGAAATTACAACTTTTGAACTTTAATGTGAATTATATATTTTCATATAATAAATATTTCACAAATTTCAAATATACATATAAAAAAGATTTATTAAAATATTATTGCGACTACATATAATTTTTTAAAAATATAATAGGAGGAATATATATATTCTTGAAACCATAGATATCGATTTTTCGTATATCTTAATTATACTTTCATACTATCCAATCTATGCCTCACAGCGATTGTAAAAAATGTGTTATACACGGCTTTGCGAGGCAAGCAAATGTTAGGGCAGTTGCACACAGCCTGAATAGTCATTCTTCAAAGTTATTTTTAATAATGAAAAGTTAATCAGATCAAATTTTATTTTGCAGCATAAAAATAGTAGTAAAAATTTACGTTTATTTATACTATCATTAAATAAATAACTTATTTTAATAAGAGAAAATTAATTACATTCATTTTTAACATAATTAGTCTATTTAGATGAGCGCAATTGTTAAAATATTTCTTATAGCCTTGCGCTTGCCTCGCAACTCTGTTTTGTGACTCATCGTTTTCGTAACCATCGTATATAACAGGATTATGTCAGATTGTACATCTAGTAGTGAGAGAGAAAGAAATCCATTACTTGATGCTTGAAACGATGAGTTTGTTACGAGGTTGGTTACAACTCATGACAATATACACACAGTTTTGAAGAGGAAAGGGTCAAAGTGGACCATCTGAACACATTATTATTTTTCCAATTGTTATTCACTAGAGTCTTTTAATTGGTGTCATGTTTTAAAGAAAGAACAATGAGAAGCGAATCATCAGCATATTTAAAGAGATTACTGTGAGTATTGTCAACATAATGTAGATTGAAGCCTGGAATTGTACCCCCCAGAAGACTGCATTGCTGAACGCCGAGAGTACTGCTTTTATCCTGGTGATGAAAGCAGTATGAAACCACATAGAAATGACTTCAGAGTAACGATGATTGAGAAGGATGTTGTCAATATTTATACAAATATAATTTGGCCTATTATCGTTATCTATTAAATCAGTATCTGAAGGAATGCAACAGATAGAAAGCTAAAGGAACATTCATTTAGGACACACGTAACAAAAAGTGTTCGTACAGATTTGATTGTTCTGAAAACAAAATTAAGGGCTCTATACTTTGATTATTATTATTACATTATTATTACCGATACTTATATTGGCTTTGTCTAGAAAGCTTTTTCATGTTTTGGTTTTCTTTGTTCTTTAGGTATTCTATAGATGCTTTCTTTGTGATTGACACACAGTAGGCCAAAACGTCAAACTTGACACTATTTTTATTTTTTTGCGGTTATCACGTCTTTTTTATAACACAATAATGTTTTAAATATACAGTTTAAAGTATACAATATCGACATATATGATTTAAGTATAGCCCAAAAAAAGTTATGTCATTTTGTAAAACCAAATCTTAGAAAAATAATTTATGAATTCACAAAATAGTATAATTTAGCGTTACCTTTACTATGCGATATCATTGGCAATTGAATAGATTGATTCTTGTTAAAAAATTATAATTGATGCATGTGGGTTTTTTGAATTATAATAATACGGTAATAAACATTGTTTGTTTTATTAATAAAAAACAAAAAACATTATTTTAAATCCACTAAATTATCCGTTATTTCCCGTGAGTTGTCTCAGATAAGCAAATTGTATTATATTTTCAACTAAGTAAAATAAGAATGTAAACGATGTATAACTCCAAATTATTTTAGTAATTATTTTATAAATAATTTGGAATTTTACGATGTTTAAATATATTTTCAACGTCTTTTTGATTTTTATAACGGTAACAAACTGTATGAAAGTTTTATATATGTAAATAACATTTAAAAGCTTTAAAAACTTAATAAAATTGTTCAATTTTTTTAAATGTAATAAAAGTTTTCAGAATCGTTATATTCTTGAATTTATCGTATAGTAAAGCACATATCATAGTCTGGAACGGAGAGTTTCCTGATATATATATATATATATATCCACACTAATTATATGGGGAAATCATAAAAATAAATGACGATATTATTTTAGTTTCAATTAGTAAAAGAACATGATTTCCACCGGTTATTATAGAGAACAATTTCTTCTGCTTATTCTTATACTAAAGCCTTATATTCTTATACTAACTCTTGTTAACTTTTTGCGTTTTTTATTTCCTCTCTATGTAGAATAATTAATTTGATTATTATCAATTCTCGACCTCCATATAGTCATTTTTTGTTCATATATATATGAACAAAGAAAACATCATATATAATGATGCATAATATAAATTGCGTTTTGATTATATTAATATTGTGCCATTTAAAATGTATTCCTAAGCATTATGAAGGGTGTATGAATATAGTATTTAAACTGATTTGAACCCCGATTTTTAAGCAATACTACAGAAAGGTTGCGCTTGCATACGTTCGTTCTATATTTTTATCTTCCCTGTTTGATAACAGCATAGAGAAATATATCAATATAGAATTTACGGTATTCAGGGTTATGCTTTCACAAAACAAAGGTCTAAATACACACATTAAATACATTAGATTAGCTTCAGTAAAAGTTAGTATACTTTATATGAAAATGTAAGATAGACGTAGAGGAATAAAATAATATATTTTAATATTATTTTTAGCATTTATTAAATGATTTATAATATGTTACTTTTTCTCAATGGACGTAGGAGCGGTTAAAAAAAGGGGGGAAGCGTCCGGGGTGTACACCCTCCTGTAAAATAATTTGATTCCCTTTTTATATTTAGAAAATGCCTCTTTTCATGTTATAAGTTCCCGTTTTCTTGTGAAACTTCTCTTATAGTTAATTACAGAATTGATCTCTTCATTTCTTTCTTCATGAAGGTAAATGTACCCTTTCTTTGCTAACAATAAAGATCCTTCACAGTACTGAAGATGCGCTCTTTCTATTAAATTCTACCGATGTGTCCTAATTACTTTCCAGCCCCTTTCTTTCTTTCATAAAACTGATCCTACTATTTTCTTTCTCAATATTAATGGATAATTTTTCTTCGCATTATTGGGTTTCCGTTTATTTTCCTCCTAAGTATATTAAATATTAATATTCCAAATTTTATTTATCGGCCCTTTTCATTTTAAATGCTATTGATATACTCTCTATTCCTTCTCAGTATTGATCGGCACTATTGTTTCCTTTTCAGTATTAGTGGACAGATTTTGTCAAAGTTCAAGTTACTGAGCAGGCATGTAGCCAGCCGGACGCACAAACGCACGTGCGTCCAGTCGAAACACGGTGGCGCGCCCCTAAATGGAAAGTATGACTAGAGAAAATGGAACTTTTTGAAAAGTACATTTTATATTATTTGCTAAATTATATTATTGATATAATTACTAAATGTTTTTAGTTGTCATTATGTATACTATATCATGTTTATTAAAAATAATTTGGTTTGTCATGTTACATAAATATACTATAGGAAATAGATTGCGATACCATGAGCTGAGTGAAAACCTTTTTAATAATAGAAGTAATGTTTACAACCCAAACAAACTCTTAGTGGCCCAAAAAAATGTACTGATGAAAATGAACTATTTTAAAACAATATGACATAATAGATGAATACTTATAAAGATATTAACTTGTCTAATTTCGTTTAATAATATCCATTTTTATTTATTATTTAACATTATTGTCATTTTATAAGGTTTAAGTTACTTACAGTGCTTAATTTATTTTTTTACATTTCAGAGTGGAATATATATATATATATATATATATACAATCCCTCATCTATATCTTAATGTTAAGTAAACTGTACAGATTTCAACTGTGATATACTTTAAATGCTCTATTAAAAGTCTACAATAATATCTGAAAATGCTTGATGTATCACACATATATATAACTATATATAGCTATAAACAGTGAATATTGTATATTATATTTCCTACTAAAAGCTGTTAATTTCAAGTAGGTTATTTGTCACATGATTTCAAGACATATATATATTATTACACAACTTTTTTACTCCTTTTGTTTGCTACATTTTAGAATCTACTGGAGAAGATCCCACTTCAATTTTTATAACTCTTCAGTAACTCTAAACTTTTCGATGTTTTATTAAAGTGTTATTCTTCTATCTATATTATAGTTCTGCATATTATATTATACTTTGAGAACTAATATACAACAATTTAGTTTGTAATTGATATTGTTATTGTACCCTATAATAATACCACAGAAACATAAAACAAAAGACTTAATTAAAATACGCAATAAAAAGAATATAATAGGAACTGACATTCTCATTAAATATAAATTTCTAATGAAAACTTATATATTTGTCTTTGCCATGTCATGTATGGCATATTATACAATGTATACCACTATTGCTTGCTTGAAACATTGTATTTGTATTACACTTAAAACTAGTTAACTACGAAAAAGCTTAGGAACATACATAAGTAAGTAGAATATACCATACATTTAATTAGTATACTGAAGAATGGAATGCATTCATTTTATCTCAGACATGTAAATCGAGGTATATGTTGCCATCTATTACTTATTGTTAACAAAAGCCGCTGAATTATTTTATAAATAATAATGTATCTTTTTAAATCACTAATCAAAAGTCAAAACCATTTATGATAAATGAATTTCTTTATGGGGAAAATAAAAGTCAATTTAAATGCTAAATATTAAACAACGAAATTTTAATATTTATAATTGAACAAATTATTTGTATAATCTATATTTATAAAGGTACGGTAATATAAAAAATGTATATAATTAATATAAACTACAAATAATTCTGTATAATTGAATTATCCAATTTTAATGTATGCTAAAGCTCAATTAAAGCCTTCTTGAATACTCTATTTTCCTGGAGTATTAATGCCTTATTGTATTATTAAGTTAGGGAAAATGTGTATAATAAATAATAATAATAGTAATAATTTTGTGGTAAATATCATAAACTATGCAAAGGAAAACCACAATAAATTAATTTTTTTTATTCAAATTAACAAAAAGCCGAACTTACACCTTTCAACAATAAAACATATTCATGGTGTACAGAGTTACAAAAAGTATTAGACTAATATATTGTATATGCAAAATCATCAGCCATGAATCATTGACCGACATACACTAAACAAAACATCTCAGTAATCTAACGAGCAAATAGATGCAACAAACAGTCCTCACAAGTCAGCGACCATTACTTGTCTTTATTTATCATAATAAAATGTATTGTTAAAAAGTAGTTTCTATGATCATGCATAATGTAGGTCACGTGATCATGCATGAATGAGTAATGAATGTTATAGTTCATTATGTGGTTTATTTGGCTTCATCTACATAGAACAATCAATAGATATATCGGTTTAACTTCATCAATACCAATGTTCTTTTCGATAGGAAATGTCATTCACGATATGCTCCGCAACATGGTAAGAAACAGGACAATTGTTGAAGACGAAGAATTTCCACGAATATCGCATAAGGAACTTGTGAGGGTCAGCCACAGAGAGTCGCATATTATATTTTAATCCTTTAACTGATCTTAATTAATTTTATTAAATCTTTAAAAAAAAAAAGTATGTTATGCTGTAACTATACTAAGATTTCTCTATAACGCAATAATTTATTCCTCATTTTTCAAATATAAGTATAAATAAAAATTAATACATTAATAATTTAACAATTATTTAAATATGATACGTTTATTTCTTTTTAGTTGATATTAAGGTCTTTTTAAGGTCAGTAGAGTATTCCACAGTAAACTGTGATCGATGCTGTCGAAGGCTTTACTGTAATCGATAAAGCAGAAGTAAAGG
>JAUZND010005497.1:0-11182 GCA_034780555.1 Coelogynopora nodosa
TAGCAAAAATAAATGGCTTATAAAATCATGGTATAAAACTAAATCAACTGCTGATGTTACTATAGAATTTGGACAATTATTTGCTGCAACACTACCTCCTTCTAGAGTATAGGTATCTACAAGCTGCGTAAAAATATGAGGAAACAGGCACTGTTTTCGATGCTGTTAGAATTGCACAGCCAAACAGCTCTGTAAATGAAGAAAATCTTCAGCTAGTTGCTGCTACAATGTCTGTAGCCCTAAGAAATCTGTATGTAGGGCATCTAATGATTTGAACTTGAGATTTCCAGAGGATCTCTGCAAAGAATAATGAAACAGTTGAAGCTGAAGCCATATATTCCAAGACTAGTGCACTACCTAAATGAGAATGATCCCAACAAGCATGTGGAATTTTACAAGATTTTTAAAAATCAGTTTCTAAATGAGGAACTGTTTTTAGATACAATACTTTGGACAGATGAGGTGCAGTTTAAAACCAATGGACATGTTAACCGACACAACTGCATATATTGGTCAGACACTAATCCAAATTTGACTATAAGTAAAGAACTTAACATCCCTGGTGTTATGGTTTGGGGCTGTATATTGAGTCAGGGGCTAATTGGTCCTTTATTTTTTTAGAATACAGTAACTAGATCACTTGACCTCACACTGATAGACTTTTCTGTCTTGGGAATTATTAAAAATGAAGTTTATAAACAAAACCCATAAGATCTCGAAGCCTGAAAACTTAAATTATACATGCATTTTAATTTTTTACTCCTGAATTGTGCACAGCAATTTATTCTTCTATACCTCATCATTATTAAAGGTGCATAGAAGCTGGTGGATACCAATTTGAATATTTGGAGTATAATTATATTACTCATAAGTTACTCATATATTACTCATAAGTTATGTATTATTATTATGTATTATGAAAATTTTGATAATAATTTTTTATTTAATTTTAATAAATATTAGAATTTGGGTTAACTGACTTTTGGGCCAACCATTATATGATTATAAAAACTTTGATTTATATGATAATAATATAGCTAAAATTTGATTATAATATAGATAGTATAAGTATAGGTTTAAAAATTAAAGTGGTTATTATGCAATATAAAATGTGATAAATAATAAATTAATAAAATATAAATATAAGAATATATTATATATTAATAAGACTTTCCAAATGCTATTATAACTATGATAAACCATGTTAGAATAATAACTATGTCAAATTCACAATGGCTACTTATATATATAAATTATATTATAAATTATCATTATAATTATATCATGACATATGTTGACTATTTAATGTTTGTAATTATAATATAATAAATTTAATAGAACTGAATTTAAATTAAAAAATATAGATAAAGTACTTATTACCTTTATCCTTGATTGATTAATATTAAAAGTAAACACATTTTTGTAAGTTGAAATAACATTTGATGAACTCATTAATGATGTATTAACCAGTACAGGTTCATGCACATGCGCATCAACACTGATGCATTCAATGTTCATTTGTAGATTAAAACTGATATGATACTATTGTTGTATAATGATAACAAAATAAGTACTGTTAATATGTTAATGCACCAATAATTAATTTACTATTTAATACTAGTTACTCAAGTATCACGAAAGTTTGTTCAGTAATTTGAGCAACGCGGTATATACATTTTAACCATTAAAACAAATATATTTTTTTATTTGACAAAGGAGGACATAAAACTGCTACCGTCGATTCAATCTACATAATACATATATATCATGACCGCCGGTAGGATTTTTCAAAGGGGAGTCGTTTTTTGAAAAGGGCACACCCGAAATAAAAGTTGTGCACCGAAGATTAGATACACGTTATATATTTGGAGGCATGTATGTATACTGTTATAGCGTCATGATAAGACATGCTAAATGTTGAAATAATGTAGCGATGGTCGAGCCAAGGAATATAATATTGATTCAAGTCGCGGTCTTTCTAAGGTTTGAGGTAAGCCAACATATCATCCTCAAATGTGGCCAACAAAAAAAGCAAGTAAAAAAAGCGAACAGGCTTAGTCGGATCAACACCAATTAAAACGTCTGTGAATGCAATTTTCGGGGGAATATTTTATTTTCAAACCATAGAGTAAATCAAAATAGATAGGTATAGTAAGAAAAATACGCCATTTGAAATAAAAAGTGAATTTGGGGTATAGGCCTACAAGTTTTGAATTTTTATAGACAAGGTAAGTATTCTCTAAATTTTAAGTAGATTTTTAAAACCGTAAGTTAAAAATTGAAAATAGTCATGAGTACTGTTTATTTTCTATTAGAATCGACTCAATTTTGTAGTTGACTATCAGGGTGCCAGTTATTTCTCTTCCGTATACGGAAGTACATTGCTGTGTTATGTTTAACTTTTAACTTAAGCATTTGATACAGCTGGCATCACTATTAGCAACCCATCAAGTGATCATTGGCAATAACATTTGTTAACATTGAACAAAAAGATGTATCACATACGTAACAAACTTTAGAAGATATGTGAAATTTCCGTTCCCAGTCTGAAAACCTGACAGGGGATTAATCTAACATATTATTATATTTATTTTAGAGCTATTTGACCCTTGATTTCGTTAAACAGCTATTTTACATGTTTATGTATTTAATTTTGCAGACACAAAAAGTTATAGCGTCATACTATACAATTTAAGAAAATCGCACGAATCCTTATAGCCCAAATCAAGTAAATTCTCCTTCATAAGTGGAATAATGTTTGATAGAGTTTTTGTGATCGCTCCACTTTAGTCGTAAAACAGTCATTCTCGATAATAAAAAAATAGATTATAATAAAAAAAAATAACTGGAGCTGAAATTATTATTTGGTTTAAAGCATTAGAATCAGAGGTCACATCAGTGGAGAAATGGGAATAAGTACTATCCTGCGATTAGAAGAGGATCCAGATTGATGTACCAAAGTACAAGAGGTTATAAGACAAAACACGTTCAAACTATACATAACACACTTATTTCTATAAATAAAGTTGACATTAATTTTTTTGTTAAAAAATAATATTTGCAAACACAAACGTTAGTCTTGAAATAAGAAATTCTCTTAAATGTATTAAAAAACTTATAACCAAAATATTTCGCTTGGTTTTGTAAAGACATATTTGAAATTCTTTTTACTAGGGTATGGCTCGGTTAAAATCAGTATTGAATTTCTCTACAAAAGAAAAAGACTCGAGCACAAAAACTAGGCACTTCACAACCAGGCCTAGTCCGACTATTATCATCAGATCAGATACAATAATTTCATGTAACAAATAAACTTTAGTTTGAAATTGTGAACTCATGTAGTTTTCTTTGTTCTCACAAATTTTTCACAGAATTTATACAGGGTGGACCAGAAATCCCTACCACTTACTAGCCATAATACAAAAAATAAATTTATGTGCAGTTATGATATATAGATTTTTTTCTATAAATTCCTGTGCAGTTATGATATTTAGATTTCTATAATTCGTTTGCATAATATTTCCATTCATATTCAAATTTTTATGTATAATTTGCATCTGTTGATGACCTGAAGGATATAATTATACAGACTTTCAACGAATTCCCGAGAGAAAGACTAGTTGCAATAAATAACCGAGGTTTCCGCCGAATGCAGCTTTGCTTAACTTAGTTTTCAAAACGGTTAATAAAAAAATGTTTACATGTAATTTTGTATTATGGCTAAGTGGTAGGTGTAATTGCAAGTGTATCGTTCATTTACAAAATGCAACCATTCAAACCGCAACGTTATCGATTATAAAAAATTGTGTGATGTAACAATATCCTCTAATTCGAATTTCAGTAAAGTTTTTTATGATTATTTTTCATCTATATAATAAAAAAAGCTAGCATTATTTAACTGTTAAATAATTAAACAAATTGCGCATCATTTTATGAAACATCTTCTTATAAATAAACGTTTCATAAAAAATACCAAGTATGTTATGGTACATAACTTTAAAAAAAACTATTTCCAGCATTATTTGTTCACGTAATATGTTTAATTCATAACACATCCATTATCTTAATATCCAGAATAAGCCGACACTGTCAATAGAAAGAAAAACAACAAAATGTTAAACCGAATGAATGCAACAGTATATTTTGATGTGTATACAACCCGTCAGAACAACGACATTTCAGTAATACGAACGAGTATCAATTAATAGATAATGCAGTTATGTACATTAAATGAGACCAGAAACTCTGCAGCTTCACATAGGTATATAGATTCTTTAAATATAGTTTTATTCAATAAAATACAGAGAACAACAGTAGTACGTTGCCACTACTATAGAAGAGCATTGCTGACACAAATGCAGTTAATTAAATACGTGATTATCAAGTCAAGGGGTAACCATAATAGTGTACGTGTGTGTTGTGTGAGATGAAAGTGATTAATGAATCTGTACAAAATGTTCTGTACAAAATTCATGGACTGTGAATGGACAAAATGCTGGCTGTTAGTACATATACTAGATTGTAGAGTGTGTTCATTGAGTTCAGATCTCAAAAGGGATCGAAATAAAGGTGTATATCAAGTAAAAACATAAATAATAATCAGACACATAAAGAGAGGGAGAGAGAGATGTAGAGACAGAGAGAGAAAAGGGTGTGACAAGAACAAATACACATGGTATTTCTGGAATATTAGGGAGGAGTGTGAAGAGGGGAACATGTCAAGAGAGTCTGTGATTGTGTGCAAGTGTGGAAATGGTCATATCACCTGAGCAAGGAAAATACCTGGCAATCGTGTATCACTTTAAATAAAATACATTTTTTGAGAAAATCCAAGTCCTTAAAAACACAGACAACAAAACAAAAGGATAATATAGAAGGAACGAAATGATGATATGTGTATCCAGGGATACAATTTGTAGCAATCACCCACAGTTAAAAGTAGGAAAATTTAGTTTTTTTTCATTTTGAAGAGCAGTGACTTAAATACATTGTAGATAGCGCACCTCATTATTCCGTTCTCTATCTCTACATAAAAAAAGAGATATTCAAGGCTAAACAAGGCACCCCTTTTCCCACTTAAAAAACAAGCAACTAGTTCAATACGGTGTACACAAAATTAAAGTAAAAGAAGATCAAGAGTAGACTAGGTCACAAGAAATGCTGCACAGCAACCCGCTTCAAAATGCAAAACACAGGCTGGGGAGGATGGGGCATGATTGCTGACAACAAAGTTGAACCAAAGAACCAGAGATGCTGCGCAATGTGATAGATATACAGCCAAATATTGAGAATAAATCAGTGCGATCGATAATACATAATAAAGCACTTGTTGCGCTGGTTAAATGCTTCTTATTTCAACGCTAAGGTGTTCATACTGGTTTAAGTGTCCAATTGTGTTGAAAACATATGAAATTAAATGTTAGAAGTTATCATTTATTATCTTAAATACATTTTTAACAAACCTACCACGCCCAAAATACATCCCAATATTATGTGTTATCGATATTTCTTACGCTCAAGTTTCTTTTATCCTGACTTGACTTTACCTGTGCAGCTTTATACTATCTCCATTACTTCTCTGTCAATGAGTTAAACCTACGGGGGAAAACAAAAGAGAAGCGGAAAACGAAGTGAAAATATGAGTAAACAAGAAGCCAAAGAAATAACATAGAATAAGAAGAAAGCCTGATAATTGCGCCCAAATAAAAACGCTGTTGATATGTCTTGCAACCAGAAATGATAGGATCAATTTACACGACTAGTATAGAGAGAGTGAGAGAGAACGAGGTGTTCATTCTTGAAGTAACAAAAAGCAAATAATGAGTGGGAGGGGTAGTACTTGGCTAATATTGGACTGGGGCCATCATACATATTATAGCACAATATGTTACAAGAGGAACATTATCTGAGATGGTTGACCACCCTCTCATGTCCGAAAAAACGAAATAGTATAGTTAGTCTATCTAAGTGCAGAATCAGTGAAATCAATAATAATAGCAGTCGCAGTCGATCGGATCTATATTCAACAGACTCAAAAAAGCAATGCCTTGCGTTAAATAAGGTATTATCATCAGCAGTTCCAGGAATACAACAAATTCCGTCAGATGCTCTTGAATAAGATGAGGAAAAGGGAACGCATGATTCTTTGTGCATTTTCCCAAAAGGAGTGGCAACAAAAAAACACTTGTTCATAGTTGAAATTAGTCACAAAAAGCAGAATGATATATCTAAGTTTAAGTAATACGGATAATTATTTTTTGAATTATTACAAAACAATGTAAGACTAGAGCATTAAAACAGACGAATGCAAATATCGTCAAATGTGGCCTTTCTGAATAGTGTTTATTATCATTCGGATGCTAAGACAGTGAATCTTTTTAATCTGTAAATCTGTTGCCACGTTTAAATGAACCAAACCTTCAAAGGCATAACAAGCGCGCTTCTGATTGAATTTGTTAGTGTAAACCTTGTGATGCTTTCTATACTTCTTATACGTCCATGTTTCAAAGGATCTCAGGGAGCGTGACAACGCAGGGAGATGAGGGGGAGGGGGAATCACAAGTCACTCTCAAAAGCAAGCAGCCAGGCGGCACTGTGAGGCGCCGATGAGGACCGAAAGGGGCGCAGAAAGAGGATCCGCTGGTCCTGCAGCTGTCGGCTGGGTGAGCGTTGCCTGGGTGACAGGAAGTTGGGGGCGGCGGGCCCTCGACCAATTAGCTGTCGCCAGTGCGGTTGCTGTATTTGCTGATGATGTTGATGGTAAACATGTGGGTTGTCATTGGCTGATGCTGCCGCCTAGGGGATAGGGAGTTAGTCACCATTACAGTCACCTACATAGTAACTTACATAGTAACCTACATAGTAACCTACATAGTAACCTATATACAGGATTCATACTGAATATTTCTATAAGAAAAATTTCATGACTTTTCCAGAGAAAGTTCGTCAAAATTCCATGACTTTTAAAAGTTTTCACACATAAAATCTTTGAAAATAACATGTTAAAGGAAAAAATTAAAAAGTATATTAAGAACCAAAATAACATAATAGGTAATACTATTTACCTTTTTAAATTTTGCGGTGTTTACGGTAACAGTATTTGTTTAAAAGTCGCAAATCCAAACTATAATGACATGTTATACTAAACATAATAAAATAAAACAGTGCCTTGAAATTGATGCACCGGTTATATGGAGAGCCAGATTAAATGAACTGAGCTACACCGCCACTAATTTAATAAATTAGATTTACAATCGAAAAAATATTTACTTTTCAGAGAGAACGAAATTAAAATCAGATATCAAAAATACAGGAAGGACACTTTGAACTTAAGTTTACAATATTATGATCCCCTAAAGATACATAAACAAAATTAGTAAAAATCATTATCAAATCAACTTTTCTCGTTGAGCACCCACTGAGACTGGGGGGTGGGGGGTATGAGTCATGATCTATTTTTAGACATAACGCATTAATCAATTTATAAGTGTGCTTGAATCGACCCTTCTTATACTACCTACGAATAAAACATTAAACATATTTATATTTTATATACGCATAAAACAAATTGTAATTGAACACGCGTGAACATAATAATATGACCTCCCTGAAGTCATCTCCAATCAACAAGTACAACCCACCTTGGTAGAGGCCGGTGCCGAGTGAGGAGGATGGACGGGTGGAGGTGGAGGGGGAGGCGGGTCCAGTCGGGAGGCACTGGGCGACCTGCTCTGACTGCCCAGAGAGCCCGGCGAGCTGTCACTTCCCGCCGATGCATAGCCCGATGAGGCGGTGGACGCCTGGGCCTGGGCTAGCTGGCCGGTGCCGGCGGAGGGCGGAGGAGGCGGGGGATGGCGATGGGGTAACTGACGGTACCAGACGGCTATGTTGATGGGCGGGCGATTGTGACGCCGGAAGAACTCGGTGGACATCAACTGGCGGAACTTGGGCCGTTGGTAGCAGTTCTTCATCAGACTGAGGGAGTGGGGAGTAAACAACAACTGGGTTAATAAAAAGAATAAAATAATCGATAACAAAATCAAGAGTGGCCACTGGCTGATTGATTAGATATTCATTTATATAACACAAATTCAATGATGAGATTAATAAATTATTGACAATGTTAAAAATTATGCAAAATTAAGCACAACAATAAAAAAGAATTTAAATATTTTCTCAAATTCATACCTTTTTAATAATTGTGGTTACTTTATATATATATATATAGATAATATCCTCCATAATCGAACATGTACAATACTGTTTAGTATGCAACATGATAGATGTGTATACTTAACTATTCTCATTATAAATTGTAAATGCTAAAAACAAATTTTAAAATCTATGAAACTACTTACGACAGAAACCAAAATCAATATGAATACCGCAAATGTTCCCGAAATTTTTGTAAATAAAAAATTTTGGGCGAAAAAAATAGTTTATCCGAAAACGAAGTACTTTTAGACAGAAACCAAGGAATTTCCACAGTCTTGACGACACAATAATATAATCTAAAATGATCATTAACAGAGTTAGTTCCTCCGGCTTTTATGGAGAATTTTGCTCGACTTTTTATGCTTTCAATGCGCCATGTGATATTAACAACTAACACGATCGAAATGTTCCTTATAATCGGCATATTTTAACACACAACACAAAAAGACTTTATTTGATAGAATACATGACAAACGATTAAATAGCTGTCTTGATGTTAATGTTCTTGAAACAACGATCACATTTAAAACGTTTTTTACAACAACATAAAGAAAAACCACTGCACATAATCTTAAAGTAATAAAATTGGCAGAAACCAATTTTAAAGAATAATTTTTTTGTTGTGTGTTCTTGTGCAAACCTTGAATAAGTTAAAAACATTTTAAAATTCTTTGAAGTTATAAGAAATTTAAATTGAAAATCCATTTTTATGGTTAAAAATTATTGGAATGTGAAAAAAATATATAACATACGATAATTATAAAGTTGATTTATAAGAATGTATAAAATTGATATTGCAATCTTTTAACAAAACAAACAACACTTAATTCAAACAATCATATATATTTGTAAGTCATCATTTTCACTAAAATTATAATAATTAATCTAAAAGCATCAATCATATTATTATTATTGAACGTGAATTCAACAATATATTTACTGTTAAACAATATGTTACTATTTAAAACTAAAACTAGTAATATAATTATTTTAGCATATTTATAAGTTAACCTGGAAATATATATTTTAAATAACGTAAACTTTTTTTGATGAATTATACTGCAATGAAGAATTCCAAGATCTATAATAGAAGCGAACCGTCATATTTTCCATATCAAACCAACGGATAAAAATAACCCCGACACTGACAAACCAATCAGATGACGTGACTTTTTTAAACAAAACTACCAATTCTTTACAAAATATTAAAAAATATATTAAGTACTCCTAATTGAATTTTCCAATTCCTTGTTGCTTATATATTACCACATAATGTATAACACATTAAAAAACATCACATGGCAACACACATTATATATTATCTGTATTTAGAAAACTACTAAAATAATAATAGACTATTTTAGATAAAAATACGTAGATTGTCATGTGCAAAATATCCTCGTTGTATCTAAATTCTTGATTTATCCGCCTCCTTATAAGCGTATTTAATAGATTTAGATGGAAGTTTATCGGTCTAGATAATGTGTTTCATTTAATATTTTATTTGAAATTTGTAAAAATGCATGAGCTATTCTGTTTGTTTCTTCTAAAAAAAATACTATTTTGTAGACTTTTGTGGGTCAATATTGACGGCCACGGTCACTACCCCGAAACTGATTGGTCAAACAACCTGATTGGTCGCGGCCAATTGTCTCACCAGTAATCGATAAAGAAGCGGAAGGCCTGACTGAAGCCGACATCTCGAGGCAGGAATGTCGCCGGCTCCGAGATGATCTTGGTCATCACGGCAAACTCGACCTGAGCCCCCTGATAGGGGAACTGTCCCGTGGCCAGCTCCAACAACGAGATCCCCAGCGACCAAATGTCCGCTCTGACGTCATAACTGCCTGTCTCCAGCCGCTCCGGTGCCATGTAGCCGATGCAGCCGAGCTGACGAGAGCGGGCGATCGAGTCTTTGAGCTGGCCGCTGATGCCGAAGTCGCAGAGTTTCACCTCGCCGTTGTCGCTTAGCAACATGTTGGAGGGTTTCACGTCTGACAAGGTGGGAGGGGGAGGATAGGACATTACAGGTATGCCGTCTCACATGATTCTTTACTCTTCACCTTACTGTTAAACAAATGTACGAGTGCAAATAACAACTGCCTATATTATATAATTTGATAAAGTAGTATTTATAAAATATAAAAGCGAATTAAATCTGGTTAAAATGAATAACTATAAATAGAAGAAACAATAAACTGATTAATATATTAAGCTATAGATCATGATTGTGTGAATCATTGATGTCTGTATTAGAATAAAATGATAGTATCTTATCGTATGAAAATTGTAATTACAATTAGTATGTTATACTTATTGAACGAGAAGGTATATTAAATAAGTCTAATACTAAATGTGTATAACATGGTTGTGGTGAAGAACGAGTGATATCAATTTTGATTTATAAATTTATGGTTTCAATCATAACAGTGAAAAAAATGGATAAATATAAGTTATTAACACAATTAATTAACTTGAATATTGTTGATATTTAGATATCTCCGATAAAGAAGCTTATTTAAAAAATATTTTTTTACAAAATTGAGTGTGTTAATTTTAGCCATTGATAATATAATTAAAGTGAAATAGTTTAACCATCACAAATATCAAAGGTAATCAGTAAAATCTTTCGCTGACAACTACATTTAAGTAAAAACCCAAATTATTGATTTGATCAATAAAGATGTATAAACAACCTCACTCAATATTGCCAAGAAGTTGTTGTTATTTGAGGAGAGAAAGAAAACATCAGTAGAGACAGTTTCATTCTAACTGGTTATCGTGATCTAGTCATTCTTTCTGGTCTATCACCATCGCCAGACTCATTCAAATATTCCCGGTTGGCGTCAAAACAGGCATGAATTCATAAATATATTGACAATATAGCAATCATGCATGATTGCTATTGTTGGCTTCTTATATTCAAAATTTAAATGATTTAATGATTTTGTTATAATTTATTATTATA
>JAUZND010005498.1:0-28803 GCA_034780555.1 Coelogynopora nodosa
ATAGGGGGGGGGGGAGGGAGGGGTCATGTTCTATTTTTAGCTATGACTCATAAATCTATTTATAAGTGAGTCAGAATCCACTCTTCCTATACTACTCATATTGTAGTAATTCTCCTAGCACTCTGACTAACTCAAATAATCGTTAAATTCTTATCGAGAAGGAAGTTGTATTTCAGACAAATGATCCATCTAATTAAAATAGGTATAAGGAAAAAAAATCTTTTTAAAGCTCGCTCAATTACATCGAAATCGACATTTTCCGTAAATTTTTTGAAGGGGAGGTTTTGAAGTAATAACATTTGACATCAACATAAATATAATACTGCAGTATTCGATACAATTAGTGATAGTTAGCAAATAATGTATGCATCCTGCAGATCAATTCGAACCATTCTTACTAACAACACCGTCTAAAAATTACAATCATAAGAACCATTGATAAGATGACCAATAAAAGTATTTATAAGGACATCAATACCTCAGAAAAAGTCAACAGATTATATTGGTGTCAAAACAGGTATAAATCAAATACATGTTGCCGAACCTTGAAAATTTAATTGAACTTAATGGTAATGAAGTAATATATCCTCATAAGAGTGAATGGGAATGTCAGTAGAATATAATCATATTCAAAATGTTATATTAATACCTTTTACATAGAAAATGTCTTACCACACTGTCCAAAATCATATGTATAGTCATAATTCGTCGAAAAATCTACACGGTTTAGGAAAAGAGTTTGTGTGTAGAGCAGTGGTGGTAGCTGTGTGTAAAGGATATGGATCGGTGACTGGGTTATCATGTTAAGTAGCAAGTGTTGAAGAAGATCAGACAGATTTTTGAGTAGTAGCGACGGTATAGCTATAGCTATAGGAGTTTCATCGTTGACTGAGAAATCGAGTGATGATGACGCAGAACTGTTTGAAAATGAAATGGAGTTGAATCGATGACTGCGTTTTCAGGTTATGATGGAGAATTGAGTGCCAGATACAAGTCCTCCTGAAGTTGTGTAATGCACGATGCTATTGACTAATTACCATTAACTCTACAGATAAATGTCATCTGAAATATGGTAGAGAGAGAGAGAGATAGAAAGTCTTAAAACGATGCGGACTTAATAAACAATTAGCTACAAGACCAATACAGAACATTTTATATATATATATATATATATATATTTGTAGAAACATAGGGTGATAGGGGGAGTGGAGTTGGGGATGTAATGAGTCATGGTCCAGATATTTACCTTCCCATACTACTAAACCAAAAAATTAAAACCTACCTGATATTTTAGGGGGAAAAAATATTACAATTATCTAAAACAAAGGGCGGATGAATCATGAAAATTTAGAAATAAGTCATTTAAAAAAGTTTATGCAATTTTGTATTTGTTTAGTATCTTTTAATTATTTATCTTAACTACAATATATATTTATATTTTTATAAATTTATATTTAGATGTTTTTCTACATATAATAACAATATACTTAAAATGTACATAATTATTTTTAGTAATTTAATCACATTATAAGAATCCTATTTCTAAGCGATGTAGCTGCTGATTGCAGCCTTCTAAAATTGATCATCAACCTAATTCCAATCGTCTCTATATATAGTGTATCAGATTCGTAAAAAGCATAATAATAAATTTCCCCATTAGAGGAAGGTTTAGTGTTCTAGCTCATAGACTATAATGAATAAACTGATTTATATATAACAAATATTTAGTTTATATGATATCATATATATTAAATATAAAGGGCACAAAGTGTTGACCCGTTTAAATTTACTTTGAATTAATTTTAAAAATAGGATAACGAGGGAATACGAAGGCAATTAAATAATGCTAACGTTTAATAATAGCAAGTAGTCGTTTTAAAATAGCAAGTAGTAGTTTTATATTAGCAAGTAAATAGTTTTTATAATAGCAAGTAGTAGTTTAATAACAGCAAGTAGTAGTTTAATAATAGCAAGTAGTAGTTTAATAAAAGCAAGGAGTAGTTTTATAATAGCAAGTAGTAGTTTAATAATAGCAAGTAGTAGTTTAATAATAGCAAGTAGTAGTTTTAATAGCAAGTAGTAGTTTTAATAGCAAGTAGTAGTTTTAATAGCAAGTAGTAGTTTTAATAGCAAGTAGTAGTTTAATAATTGTAAGTAGTAGTTTAATAATAGCAAGTAGTAGTTTAATAATAGCAAGTAGTAGTTTAATAATTGTAAGTAGTAGCTTAATAAGAGCAAGTGGTAATTTAATAATAGCAAGTAGTAGTTTTATAATAGCAAGTAGTAGTTTTATAATAGGAAGTAGTAGTTTTATATAGCAAGTAGTAGTTTAATAATAACGAGTAAGTTATTAAGAAAACATCTAGTTGAAATAAAAAATATTGATATCTATAAGCATGCCAGTTTTTTATTCGACTGCCAGTAGTTTATCAGTGGCCAAGTTTCCACTCGTATATCACGTGGAGCAAACACCCACTCTCTGTTCTTAACATGCCAGTATCCAGGCATCGCATTGCGCCAGAGAAATTTTTTGAACATGGCGGAAATCTACCGTCTTGACAAATATTGCCCCGCTCTACTCTAAGTGTGCTGATCTTATTTGGTCATTTTTCTAATAGCATCGGTGCACGTGCTGTTACTCTGACAAATGTGTTTAATTTGGTATTGTGAAACACAGAGGAAAGCTATCCACACGACACACCTTCGGCATTTAATGTAGATTTTGAGAAAGCTGTATCCACATGAGCCCAGAGCTCTCTTTACCCAGATTTGTAACTTCCTTGGATATATACCAAGGGTGTTGACACGATAAGTCAGCTAAATAAGAGAAAAAGCTTTTATATCTTTTTGACCACTTTTTCGGTTAGCAATAATTATTTGCTTGAACTATGTTAAACATGATATTATACAAAATACCATAATTATATATCTCGACCACAAAATTGTTATGATATTTTTCAAATTATTATCAACAATCATGCTTTCGCATATTAATGTTTTCTGTATAAATATTATATACTTCATATATTTTAAACAAGAAGAAAACTTAATTTGTAAAATAAACTTAAATAAAATTATATTTATGATTGTTGCAAACATTTATGTGATAGCATCATATTTAAAAATTAGATGTCTATATAATATATATTTAGAATAATGTAATACGATGTTAACATAAAAAATAATTGTTACTAAAACAGTAAATAGGTAAATAGGGTGACTATACAAAATTTAAAAACGAAATTTTAACAAATCAGCCTACATTATACAAAGAGAAAAATTATATTTTAATCAGAATTATAATTGCTTTTAAAAATAATGCAGCTAAAAGTTTAAAGTATTTTTATTTATCTGAAATTAAGTATGCATATGATGCACATCTGTATAACCCGTGCTATAAATTATACCACAATAAATATTTCCCGCACCAATGTCAAGATGCTGATGTGAGAATATTTACAGAAAAAACTTCATACAGAAAAAAAGTCATAAAAGATTTGAATATGATTTTTTTAATGATTGTAGGGCATATTGAATTAAATGTATTACAGGAATATACGTGATTTGTTAGATTTGTTAATTTCATTCTTACTATTGATAAAGAGTTTATAGCAATGCATTGATATAGGCTCATGCCATAATTTATATTTGCTTTCACAGTGTATGCTAGAAACCTGATCCATGTATATGTTATATACTGTATATATTACCAACTTTCATTGTGCAGTTGAAATTATGAGTAGATTTTTGCTTTCCATTTAGTAAATAGTTGTAGGTATGCTAAATTAGTACAACTCGTAATTCTTGGAATTTTCCGGCTTTAATATATAATATAATGTTGATTTCGGCGTATTGCTTGAATTAGTGCTATCATTTTCAAAAGAAGTCTTTGTATTTAAGAAATATAACAAAAATAAATTGTCAACAATAACTGATACATATAAAAATTTTAGCAAATTAGTCCGATAAAATATGGCATATTATTTTTTATGAACATGACGTTATATTTTATAGATCGTGTGATTATATGTCCTATAGAGTGTTAGCGTTGGTAGAATTGTTAGAATATTATTGTATATAGTCATGCTATAAGTTCACTTTGAAGCCGAGGTCCTGCGCCATTAGTTTCTATTTTAATAATTGTTAATGCTGAAAAACATTAAAATATTTTATTTACACAATTTATATAACCCAATTATAATAAACAGATTATATGACAAGATAATTTTTTGACAAGACACATGATATTTTCATATATATAAAAAAATTATCCACCGAAATAATTAACCAAATAATCAAATATATGTAATTCTAGGTGTAGCTGTCACATTTTTATCCCCCATTTTTATCAACAGGTTAATAAAGATTTAAAGGTTCTAAAGATTTTTTACTTTGCTTTAAATGAATTAAATGAATCTATATATTATTTGGTCCATGTTCACATTTGGTTAGAAGTTTGCGTTTGAAAAATATGGAACTATATTATATATATAGGCCCTATAGAACTAATGTATGTCTCACAGAATTAGAGTCTATTCATAGATTAACTAGAATGCTTAATTGTCGCCATTGCTGAAGATATTTGAAAAATCCCGTTGTATGGCAAATAATATTTTTCGCTATGAAATTTATTTAATTTATATATATATAATAGGTCTTAATTGCGCTGCCGCCAACTGTTTCTGTCGTTATGACCAAAAATATCTCGATGAAAATTTGAATCGTTTCATATAGGTGATTCTTGAAAATGTACGTTTTTATGTCGATGTGAAATATACTGTAGCCCATATTCACTATAGTTTAATATGTTTGATTATTGCATGCTTAGAACATGTCATGTAATATTTTTTGTGTTAGTGAAGGCATATTATATTTTTATGCAATTTTTGTTTAAATATTAATATGGTTAATTATAATAGCTGATAAACTATGTTATAATGGTAATTATTAGGAAACAGATTTGAAATTATCTATGACTGAATAAGGCAATAGCTTATATTATTAAGTCAACCAAATTAAATAAAAAAGCTAAAGCACAAACAAATAATTAAAAATGTTTACATTACCTATACCTCTTCCATATCAATTAAAAGATAAATCAATTTTCACATAATACTTTTTTCTTTATATATTGAAACTATAACCTATATATTGCGAAACCCGTTAAACATGAATACCTAACTATACCACATTTTTTATAAGCTAATTATTATACATAAAACACATAAATATTGTATAAGTATTATAGTTTAATTGTTAAAATTTATTTATGGTTATGTTTAAAGAAATATACATATTTTATTGAATATTTCAATTGTTTGATTCCTTTTTTGAGAAAAGTAATTTTGTTTTGACAAATTTCTTATACTATGACATTAAAAAACTTTAGAATATTTTATTTCTTTAATAATTTACGGTATACGTCTTCTTACTTAGAATCCTTATTAGAATACCCAATTAATTCAGGAAATATATTATTTTTCAAATTTTCAGGCTGAATACCTATGTATTATATATATTCTGCGGATATTTTGTTTCGTTCATTTATTATATATAATTAAATTTGTAAATTTCCTAACCTTATATTATTTTATCTTTATAGGATTATTTTATCCATTTTATTGTAACAATTATATATAGGTATTATAGACAATTAGTTTATTACACATGTGATAGTTTATTTTATCTTATTTTTTAAAAATTTATCGAAGTATAAATATATACTTTGATTATTATTATTTTCGATCATTTATTTTATATATGTGAGATAAAAAAAATTTATATTGGTAATTATTCTGTGTTATTTCAAAAATTTATATTTCTAGGTGTTGTAAACTTTAGTTAATTGTCGGTTTTTATAATTTTAATTAAATAAGATACGTTACTAAAATCTAACTGTAAATATTTGTTTCTCAATTTTGAAAAGAGAATGATTTTCTCATTGAAAGCAACTTATCGTTGTCGGGGGATGTTTTCGTATAAATTATTATCGATGATTTCAGGGACGTTCTCAGGGGGTGGGGGTGTTCCATGGGTTTTGGAACCCCTGGCTCCCTTAAAAACAACAAAGTGCCCTTTTCATTAATTATATAGTTTTTTACTCACATGTTTATGTTAAATTAAACTATTCAAATTTCACTTAATGTGCCCTTTTTAAAATTTTGGAACCCCTCCTAATAAAAATTATGGAACCGCGCCTGGATTTAGAACCCGTTTTATAAATAAACTTTAATTTTATTTAATATACAAAAATATACAAAATATACAACAACAAAAAATGTTGTTTCGTTAGTTTTTTCATAACTTTTTCAAAAATTTGTGGTTTTCAACCATATAACTGTGATATTTTTTGTATCACATTTGTTATATTACTGTATTTAAATGGCATAAAATAGTAATTAAACATTTTTATTCTGCTATTTCATATCCTTTTAATATTATGTAATAGATTTATTATAATTTAATCAATACAGAAATAACAAACAAATTTAGTTTTAGAGACATCCATCTATGATATCACAAAGTAAATAGATGTTTATCGAATACTTTGAATTAACTCTGCTAATGTAATATTTTTTAATTATTTGTATTCTTAATTTAGATAATAAGTTCACACTCTATATTTAAATCTTCAGCATCACAACGGTTCAAAATATTTTAATATAATACACAATTTTATTATTGATAAGTGTTTTTAACAAACTAGATATATAAGATATTATTGAATTTATAAGTATAAATTTTGTCTGTCGTAGTCGATATTGATATAGATACAAATACTGATATGCAACAAATTAATAAGTTCACTTAGTTTTGATAGACAAATAACATGTTTAAATGGATCGCACAAAAAAGAAATAGATGCGTATCAATTTTAAATTTCAAAGATCACTAAAACAAATTTAGCATTTAAATACTTGCCGCTTAATTAATATATAACTTTAATTAAAAAATTGACTTTTGTACAGTATAACATTTACTTTAAAATTGTTTAATTAAACTCAGAACAAAGGACGTGTTGATCATATTATTTTTTTACTACTAATATGGTATCCCCTACCTTGCTTATATGCTCCAGTAATATCCAGTTACTCTCTAACCTTAATAAAATTTTCTTGCTAGTCTGGAAAAACACTTACTAATTTTGTGATATTTTTTAAAATGTTTGTATTTATTATTGTGCACAATTTATTACAATTGTTATTGTGCAGGCTTGCCTAAAGCGCAAACTATAAAAGACAGTTAAACTTAGGTAATAACTTACTAACTATTGTAATATGATATAATTTTATTTAATAGTAGGCTATTTCTAGGTACAACACTAAAACATAGTAAATTTATTTATCACATGACTAAAACATAGTATTGTATATTTATTAATAGCCATATTAAAATATGATAAATTTAGTATTTAGTCATATTAAAAACATTGTAAAATTGATAACTATACTTACAAAGTGATAATTAACACTTGAAATGTCTAAATAAGGGCTTATTATGATGCTCACTATATTATTATATTTATTTACCAGTGATATAAATAATTTGTTTATATATTATGTCTAAATGGTAGGCTATATAGCACCTGCATGCCACATAAAATAATTTCAAAATAAATTTAAGTTATATTTGTATCTACCTACATCGAACCAATGAATAAATATCCAGAACTACAATTCAAGTGTAATGTAAAAAAATTGTGTTACATATTTTAAATATTTGTTTACTAATTGATGTGTTCCACACTTAGCATACATATATATACAGCGTATAATTATTAAATGATTTTGTTATTATTACAACAATATATCAATTCTAAGTCAAATTAAGCTTCTTTACACAGCATATCATTTGAATAATAAAAATACATGAATAGCAATATATACGCACTAAGGATGTACTTCATTTCATTATTAATAAGTTATAAAAAATGAAAGTCATTATATGATGGTGTATACGTTAATTAGCTATTTTATTTCAGAAAAATTCAGCACAAATGTTTGAAGACCTGTAGTCATCATGTGGTCTAACATATGTTGTTCCAGTAATTTTTTGCTGAGCCCTTTCACACCACACACTTCACAGCATTGATCACATTTTTTTTCACTATCTAAAATCTGAGGAATTTCAAAATTCTGCTTAAACTTTATTATTGGATACTCGCTGTTTTTCATAGGTGATTCTTCGACTTCCAGATTGTAATTTTGCTGATCAATGTTGGTAGGTGAATCAGCAAGAATAGAAGCTATGCTGAATGATTTTGTCTTTCCTGAACAGGCTGCCGCCGTTCTGGGCATTTGCCGGTCATGTTCCGAGCTAGAGTCCACGGCAAAGGAAAGTAGGGCCCTTGTGCGAGGTTTATGCCATCGACGGTGGGAAGCCAAGTTTGCAGGGCAGTTGAAAACCTGAACATAATATAAAATATAACGTTTACAATTTGTCAAGTATCAATTACAATTAATAAATTCCCGATTAAATGTCCTTAATGTTGCAGGGTAATGGTATCACGAATAAAATATGATTATACTGCAATTATTTCCTCAGCTTTACTACTTGAAATTGTTTTTCATTATTTATATCAAGGGGCGTATAGCCAGGCATACGCAGATACGCTTTTGCGTATCAAAGAAATATTGTGTATCAATGTTCAATTATTTACAACAATAATAAATTTAATAAATCCTGCGTATTTGCGTACTAAAATTTAAAGGTTGGCTACGCCCCTAATATTATCATGTTGTCCATAACGAAATACTGTAACATTTGAAATCTTTATTCCATATATATTCATCTATTTAAATATCAATTTAGAATTTTGTACATTTTTGAAAATCGATGATGTTACAAACTATGATATTAAAAGTATTCAATAAAGCTTTTTATAAAGGTATTAATCAACATTAAAAATTTGCTATACCACTTTATTGTATGATAGTTTCAAAATTGGTACTTAGATATTTGATACATTACATATTTAGGTAGTTGTGTTGCAGAAAATGTATTCGATTGCAAAACACAAAAGTTGTACAAATTGTAAAAATAGATTAAGTAAATTTTATTAGAACAAACAATGAAACGAAATTTTAACGAAAATAACAAATATGCAATAAGTATAATCGTTTGAAATCATTTAATAAAATTGGCAAATTGTATACAATCTAAATGTAACTTGATATTTGTAATATAACATGCATAATATGTTATGTTGGAAAAAGTTAGGAAAGCAATGTTTCAGTAAAATTGAATTATTATATTTAATGATTTTAGATTATTATTGTAATAGTATTTCAAAGTTGTATTAACTTCCGTTATTCGAATTCTGAGAACAACGACTGCATTTAATTTAAACTGGAATTTAAAATATGGCCCTAAATTAATCCAAATAAGTAATATTCAACGTTTTATAATGAACAAATAAGGTGAGTATCGTTGAACACATTGGTTTAAGTATTACTAATATTAACCCTGATATTTTAATATGATTATAAATTGTTTGAGATGATATGGAAGTATACTTCACACTTAACTAGGCCTCTGCAAGGGTAAACCACTAAAAAAGGCGCCAAAGCAACAACTTAATAACAACCATAAATTTATCCCCATATTTTTTTCATTTGCAATTCACTTTCATCTTCTTAATTTTTTCGTGATAGGAGCAGTTGCCCAAGCCTGATAATTTACCACATCAACAATCATGTACAACTTAGCAGCTTTGATTGGTATGCATATTTAGATATACCACGTGTTTTAATAGTTTAGCATTTAATTTATTTATTCCATTAAAAAAGGGTAGATTTTTTACATAATCATTATATTTGTTCCTCTTTTGAACTCTGAAATAAAATTTAATTATATTTGAATAATTGACTCTATTTTGACTAAGACGTCAACATTATAAAAGTATTCGTATCTAATAGTGTAGGCTTAAATTAAAATACCTTTTCACAATCCTGACAGGAGTATTCAACTTTTAAAATTCGAGGACATCGATGTTTAGCCAAATCAAATGCATTTGTAAACTCCTGCGTACACAATCGGCACAAATATGCGCCAAGTTCATTTTTAATGTGAGCAATTTTTTTATGATCATCTTTGCAATCAACAACATTTTTGGCGCATATAGAAATATTTAATTTTTCAGAAGTGGTATTCTTATTCAGTTTTTTTATATGCTTAACTTTTTTATTCGGTGCATTTTTCGACGGATTATCACAGAGCTTGTGCGTAAGTGAAATTGTTGTTTGAAATGGATGTTGTGGTGCTCCTGACTGTAGATGATAATTTGCCATGGTCGGATGGAAAGGAAATCGACTGAGTGTTCGATAGCGCGCCTGGATCATTGATGGTAAAAAACACGAAGTGGCAGTCTCGTTTTGTACCCGCGACTTCTGAGCATAACTGTGTAGGGAATTCACCATTTCTGGAAAGCGAGGTAAATGAGTAATTGGAAAGGGTGGCGGCGGAGATCTCAGAAAGTAGTTTCGCAATACATTCTGATTGAAACGGTACACTTCATCAGCTTGGCGAGAATATTTTTGTCCAAAACTTTCCATCGGAATTGACTAGCGAAAGCGCCTGCAATGGTGGGTTAATAAAAGTGTTAAAAAGTGAGAATGTTATATAGTCACTTGCGAAGCTCATGTCAACTCAACTATTGGTAGCTATAAGTGCACCGTGAGTTTCCCCATTGGTTCTGTGGGAAATGTATAAGTTATTGTTACATGGGGAATAAACCATTGCAAATAGAAACCCCTCATGCAATCATGAGCAGTATTTACTTGAATGCAACTAACAACAACAAAATATTTTGAACTCATATTCACTACATAAAACAAATATGTGTCAGATATATTTTAATATACTTTAAAATTAAACATGACTAATTGTAAATTACTACATTCCATGCTATTCCTCAACACCACAACAAAACAAATCAACATTTTTTAACAAAGAAAAAACCAGAAATGATCAAAGCGACTCCTAAAAAAGTAATAACATGTTATAATAAAATCAAGAGATTTAAAGAAAAAAAACATTTAGGATCGAAAAGGAATGCGTTATCTTCAAACCACAACATTAATTTAAAGATCGACTGTTGTAATAAGTGTTACAATTGTTAGATGTGTATATAAGTGTTTTGAGGAATTAAAAAAGGAGTTTAGTTTCTGGTGTTAAATATATTATGCTGACATGTATCACCACATACTATTACACAAAAGTCAGGCATTAACTTTTTAAAAATTGTATAATTTAGGAAATTAAAAATTGCAATTAATTTTAAAAAAATGTATAATTTGAGCGAATGTACCCCCCTATTTCTCCCACGATTAAGTGATTCAAAATAAATCAATTACAAGAGTAGTTCTGGAAAGAATAAATAGCATGTTGCTTATTTTTAGAGCAATTTTAATATAATTCGACAAATTTATTTCATGGCAGTGTTCGACTGATGATTTAAAGTTTAGTAAATTTTTTACATTATTGTAATCAGAGGTGTCATTTCAATTATAAAAGAATACCGAAACAATATAAAATTTGCCCTATTGGCAAAGGGAGAACCAAAGGTGCCTGTGTAAAAAATATATTTTATAGATAGGAGTTTAAGAGGAACTATTTATTTCAGAGAGGGCACACGATATAATATGGTACATATATATGCGCTATTTATTTCAGGGAAAGGGCACCATCTATTTAAAAGAGGAGTACCATATATTTCACATGGGTGGCAACATTAAATATGATGGGGGGTACCAATTATTTCAGAAAAAGAAAATCATATATTTTTTAAACAGTGCACAATGATATATGAGACAGGACACCCCTCACTTTTAGATTATGCCTTATAGAAAAAAAATTGTTTACATAATATAATGTTATATCAATATCTTATGATATCAAATATAAGGGGAAAAAAATCTATTATTACAGCGCTAACTTTTATTGCATATTTAGACGAATTATAAAAGTCACCAAGCCACAAAAAATCTCAATAAATCACGTAAAATGCATATAATTTTTGTAAATAATTGAAAAAAACTTAAATATAAAATAATATTTTTATTACGATTTACAACAATACATAAAATCTAAAATGTAGTTAAACACTACAAAAATATAGGTATGCAAACAAAATTTAATAAAAAAGATGTCCCATTTCATCTACTTAATTTAAAGAAACACCATTAAGTTATCTCTTAAAAGGAGACATATTTTCGTACAAAATCTTAGTTTAGCTAGTCTTAACATACGGGATGCCTCAAATAGGATATCTGCCAGCGAAGAGTTAAAATAATTACCTATTTCCTCATATTTTACACAGTAAAATTATTTTGTGAAATCAGCTATGATTTCCAGTCAACACGGGATCATTTAATTTTGAAATTTAAGTAAAAATGTTGTATAATATATAATTGATTAAAAAATAAGTAAAATTTTAAGAATATGTCCAAAGAACAACATATTGAAAGTTAAATAGGTGAGCATACGTTTATACAAAATTCTTACAGAGATCGTATTATTAAGAGTAAATCTAGATTTAAAAGGTTACTAATTTAAGGGAGTTTTTTCATTTTTTCCAAAAATATATGTGCAGTTTAAATAAATTACCACCTTAAAAACATGTCCACCTGCATGATGGTTTAATAAATTTTCCTAAATAATTTATATAAAACCTTAGATAAACAAACGATATTAATTTGTTTGTACAACAATAATAGCCGAGGTTTCGGTAGAGTGAATTGAATGTAAAATATGGATTAAAACTAATAATTCAATATCATCTGAATTCTCTATGATTTAAATTTTAATCGCATTATTAATAATGTCTAATTATGTATAGTAACGTCGAAGATATATTTCTAATGAATTATGGTAAAATACAATATCATTCATTTTATATATTGAATGTATAAAACATATATTTTATATAAACCATATATTTCATAGTCTTAGAAGAACTGAATACAATTTAAAAGTGTAAATAAACACAGCATTTATTCAATAATAAATAACTTTATAAAGCAATAAAGGCAGTGTATACTATAGAGTGTAACAAATTGGACAGTATAGTTTTACATTGTTGTAAATATCTAGATCAAATAATGGTGTACAAAAATATACAAATAAATATATTTAAAACCGATAATCTCAAAATGGGAAAATGGTACATCGAACAATTTTAATAAATGATATGTGAAACAGATGGAATGTTTGTTAGTTTGCATAATATGCCAATACATGAAACATACTCAACAGAGACCTTATAGACTAGGCGGTTCATTTTATACATTTTTACATTTACATATACGTTTACTATATGCAATATTTATCATGAACTTTTTAAACTTCCTTAAACTATTTAAAAAATGAATAATTGATTTAATGATACATTTGTAAACGTGAAAAAAGTATCATCAACTGTATAGTATAAACAAATTAATATTTTAGTTGAATGATTAACATTGTTTATTTACATATTAAAATTGTATAGTTTTAACCAAATAAACAAATAATATATATATTTAGTTATAAGGTCGCTGCATATATATTATGGAGTAGAGATTATGCAAGAGAACGTATTATAACGAAATAATAGAGTAAAATAATATGTATAAACAATATTACTTAATTAAATTTTAAAATCAGAAAATACTACATATAATAATAAAAAGTAATGATTTTAATAGAAAATAGAAAGATTTCAAAATATTTAATACAGGCAAAAAATGGTACGTAGAATATGCTACACAGTCTTAACGAATAACAATATAATGAACACTTTTGTACAATTGGAAATGCCAGTAATATTTGAAAACATAATTGAAAACATAAATTAGTTAGCAAATAAAAACATATGAAGTTACAAGCATATTCTATTCTAAAGTTTGCACTGAGATTGAAAGCCCTTAATTAATAATCTGAAAAATAATAAAGTAGCAAAGATTAATGTCGACCTATAGATTAGAATTTTGTGTAGATCATTTTTTAGTCTCAGATCGCTTCGATCTTATCGACATCTTTCTCTTTAAGGTTCTCAGCATCGAATGTTTATCTTCACTAGATGAGAAGTCAAAGATGTCACCTAAACAAAGAAGATGTATCTATATTGACCATGAATACCTTTACAAATATTTCCTTTGCTAAGTTAGAAAATCCCCATTGATTAAACAAATTGTAATTCATATATAAATTAACGCATAATTTCAACTGGATATAATGAGTGAAAATTATAAACGTCTCAGAAACAATCAAAAAGTCAAATTCTATAATTAAATTGTTGTTGTTGTTAAAATAATACATTTTTAATAAATATATTAATTGTGGAATTTAACTTTTTAAATGAACATGACTCAATTACGAAATCAGTTCAAGTGATTGTCAATTAATGAAATTACAATTAAATACCATTGATTTTCAAAGAAGGTGCAATGAAAAAAGTTTTTAACAAAATTAACAGAATTTCTAGTATATATTTTGTATTTATCTAGCTTTATGTATTGGGGGAAATACACCAACTATTTTTTAGGATCAAATAGTCTTGGGTAAATTTATTAGATATAATAATAATGACAAGTAACACAAAACAAAGTTCATGCATTTCGAACGTCTGGATTAAAATTAAAATCTAGTAACATCTCAATAAATCGAAATTAGATAAATGTAATTTCATTTATTGTGATATTTTATTTATACATTACATGTATACCTAACAAACAGAAAATGATTGTGAGAATATTGTAAAGACATTATCTCAAGACAAAATACGGAGTTTAAACAAATAGATTTAAAATGTGAAATAAATTAAAATATTAAAAAGCAAAGTAAAATAAAATCTCATTTAGATATTTAAAAAATGGAACGGATATCCACACCAAGTGATACTATATTTTGCTGTTGATAACACCATATTTTTCTATTTAAAAAAGAATTTACAATAGCAGAATTATTTTTGAGAAGTTATGAAAAGTTTACAATTATTATTATTTTTTTAAATTAATATTATATTAAATAAACATTGCTATGTCGAACATGAATATATTAAACATTAAAAACCATTTAATATAATTAAAATTTGTGATATTAAAATAAAAATTCTGAATAACAATTACAATCGCTTCAGCAAATACTCCTGAATTAAACAGATTCACGTATAAAGTGCATATATACCATTTTTGAATAATGCATATAATTATAATTTCAAGGAAAGAAAATATATACAATATGGTACCTGTACAAAACTTTTGACGCATAACAGGAAAACCAAATTATACGAAAAATCCATCATACAATTTTCACAACAGATTTAATAAATTTCTAATAAAAAAATATCAAATTTGATATTATTTTTCAAATTATAAAATTATCTAAAAACAGTCTACATAACACAACTATCACCATAAACAATAAACAATAAAAACGTTATTTAAAAACTTTAACACTAAGAACCTTCAGTTCGTGCATTAAAATATTATATAAACTTTATAAAATCATATCATCTTGCTTGACAAGGATCACGATTAGGTTTTCAAAAGTTATAATTCAATATAAGATATTATAAGACCTCATTTTTCTAATATTCTACTATACATGCATAGTTTAGCATATTGTATGTAGTTTAATACGCTTTTTTTGCTAAAAATAAAACCAAAGCAATACATATCAGTTTAGAATATCCGTTAATATTATATATATATATATTATAATGTATAGATGAAAAGCGAAATCGAAAAAAAGTATTTGTTAATCAAACATGAGGTTTAAATTTGTGAACTTTTTATACTACAACTGTTTAAATTATGTGCCATATTATATATTCTTATCCAAATAATACTATTTATTTTGTTTAATTCTGCACAATGGAGTGTTATCAGAAAATTTTTTATTGTGAAGTATTGTGCGTGGGATAATACTCCATAAAAATTAAATTTTTAATAATATTATTAGGTATAATTATTCAATAAATGACAATCTAGCGGTAAATTTTTAACAGAGATATTTTTTATTTCAATATGTATATATTTTATGTGAGAGAATAAAAGTCCTGTCGGTTTTAAAAAATATTTATATGATACTTTATTAATAACTAATGGCAAATTAAATAATTAATTTCCCTAATAATGAAAAGTAAATATTTTCTAATAGGATAACCCATGCTTACTGACGTGTTCTGTCTTTTTAAACTACACAGGCTACAAACACCAAGAATAAAAAAACTTACTTTGCTGAAAAAAGGACAAACATAATAACTTATATACTAACAACATGTTTAGTAACAGACAATGTTGAATGGTTTGAATAAAATGTTAACTATATCCTTTATTAAACAATTAAAATTTCTACAGTGCAAATTGAATTTTTTTTTAAATAAAAATTCTTGAGATAAAATAACAAGAGCAAAATGTATACACTTATAAGCTACACACTATTGCAGTGGATAAAGGCGTGAAGGCGGCAAATATATAGAAATTAGATGGAGACTTCATTGCGTCTAAGATTAAGAGTTGAGCTGCAAAAAGAGCTTGTATATATTTTCATCGTCAACATTTAAGAAAATTTGGAAGAAAGATTTCTTACGGAAAGGATTCTACTTTATTTATCAAAGTAAAACGGTTAACAAGTAATTAAAGCATATCGAAATTAGGAATATTATAAATTGTAAATAATTTGTGTATATATTAAAAAATTCAAATATATAAATTGTTTGAAATTTGAATATCAGAAATGTTTGAGTTTTATTATCATATTATTACGTTTATAACTTATCTTGCACAATTGTAAGGCAATATCTTATCTTATAATTATTTTATATGATACTATCGTATCTTAAAAAGAGTAATCTTAAATACGCTGTAATATAAAGCCAGAATTATTTTTAGCATATTGATATATATCAATATTATCAGAAGTAGTAGGCAATAAGTAATACAAAACACAAATACATTTTTTACAAAAATATACAAATAGAAAATGCCCCATATTTTACATATAAAAACCGGACTATGGAATAACCCGACGACATTATAACACACAGAGTCTTTGTTCCTAATTCAGTTTCCAAATATATAAAAAAAAAAAAAAAATTAAATAAAGAAAACCAATTTTGAAAACTATGAATAACGAATTTTGTTAGTGTGTTTTAATTTAAACCTGACGGCTGTCTTTTCTAACAATTGAAAATTTGATAATAATTGAGTTTTATGGGACTAAAAAATCATTATTAATTTAGCATTCATTTATTCAGTAATAAAATATTGATCATTACTATTTGTTACTGTCATGTCAATATAAATATTGTCAATATACATATTTTAGTATTTAATTCACTCTACACTATAAGTGAAAATTGTATTTTCAACAAAAATTGTTTGTGATGAGTTAAATTGTTAAGATTAATGAAATAGTTCACAGTAACACTCAAAAAAGTGTTATTTACGTTTACATAAAACATTTCCTTAATAATTGCTAAAAAAAGATATCCTTACCGCTAGAAGCATTAGATGCTTTTGCAAGAAGTGTTTCTGATCTGTTCTGTGGAATGTCAGAGTATCCATCTGAATAAGTCGGATTCTCCGGTGGAAGAGATCCTTCTGAAGTGTTTCGAGATAGAGAGAGAGAGAGAGTAATTTCATTTTTTTACCTATGTGTAGTTGAAATCAATATGACTAACAAAATTTAATAATGATATTATGCAAAACAATAAAGACAATAATTAAAGATTTAGAAGATAAAGCTGATGTAAATTGCAACTATGTCACCAAAAAAGTTACAAATATCCCATAACATATCTTAATAATATATTTGATTGTACAAAACATACCAGGTGGGTATTACGAGAGTTACAGATTCCATAAAAACAATATCATATATAATAACAGTAGTTATCCCTTTTTATAATATACAAGCTAAAATTTCTACTAACGGTAATATAAAATGGGTAAATAATGAACATTTACAAAGAGTTGCAGAGTTCCACTGAATAATAATGATAAGAAATTTATTAATTAGATAAATAATAATAAATAATTAAACATTATTTTGAACTTAATAATGTAAAAAGAGTTTCACAAAAAGTTGCCTAATTATAAATAAAATGTAAAAAATGTTCCTACCACGTTTATTTTTTCTGAAATATTTGAGTTCTAAACTAAAAGGAAAGCTTAATACCCAAAGCTAATTTGTACACTTTCGTGCAATAAATGCCGCAAATGCTTTGAACATGGTTGGGGAAACTAAGAAGCTCCCCCATGACATTCTACGAGTGTCTACTTTTGTTGGCATAACCTAATGGTCGTAGTCTCCAGAAATGTTGGAGATATTTAGTTCCTGCTCATAGAACCCTTTTCTGTGTGAGAAGGCGCAATTCCTTTCTCATTATACTAGTAGTATCTGTGAACTGAGTCAACTGTGGCGATTTAATTTCGGTCTTTTCCGCATTTAAGTCCACCCAACTTAAATACTACATCATGGCGGCCCCAATGTGTGTTAAAAGTTCCTTATTAGGACCTCACACAAGAGGCGACGGACAGCTTACAAGTCAGTTTCCCCGTGTGAGATAATAGGTTTTAACGGTAACGCACTGATTTGTTGCTTGAAGTATTCATTCTTAAGTTAACAATTGGAGACTGAAAACTGGGGAGTTAAAAGGCAAATCAGCCAATTGTATGGCTAATATTGTGAAGCTATTAAAGTTGTCAATATCATAATTTTTAATTACATTTTTATTTTTATTTATCTTTACTTTTTATTTATTTGAACAAAATTGGCAATAAAAGCCCATTTTTAATCCAACATTTGCATTTCTAACACTTGTTTAATAATAATGCAATGACAATGGCCGAATAGTTTTGTTTTGATAAATCGACAGGTATCTCGTTATCTCAATATTGATATAATGAAAAAGTCTCGCAATAATGGAGTAGAAATATAATAGCGATGCTCTATTGACTAATTGCCAATCTACAGCTGTTTTATGTGTGTCAATAAAACCTGCCCAACAGTTTTTTTAGGGGGGGATTCCAATTTGAACTCTCCTCCCCGACCTCCCTTTTCCCAACCCTAACCGTTCTTTTTTATATTTTCTCCCCTCTGCCACCCCCAACCTCGGGCAGGTTTAATGTCAACTCTGGCAACTCGAGTTTGTAATCTCTCTTGGTCAACTTAGATTCTAGTCGGCAGTGTTCGGTAAGGCTTTACATTTCGAGCCGGGCTAGAACTATATGGGGCTGTACGCTGGTAAAGAAAGTGTAAGTTAATGGGGTTCACCTGGTGGGAAGACGGGGTTTAATACATCTCGACTGAACTCCTCGAATATCATATGCTCCGAATACTTGAGTATGATACTCTCTAGGTAGCTGGAGCGTTCTTCATAGCTGCATTGGTATCAAATAGTGTGAGTGTTTTGTTTATCGAGATAGTTAAGAATGCTTTCATCATAACATAGAATGAGTTAATCCAATTTACTTATTATTATACAAAATCTGCAAAATTTGACAAAGATATTGGCAAGATATGTCTAAATTTTTTATTTAGTTAGGTTTCTGAAATGATAATGAATTTTTGCATTTTATAATATTTTATATCAAAATTGATATTTTTGTGTATTAATTGTGTAATAATTTGTAAGTTATTTATCTGCTGCCAAATACCTATATATTGTATATAGTCAAAGAGTGTAGGTATTGCATCCCCTTATTTAATCATTCACGGCTAAAAGTTTTCAGAATCTGTTTTATATTTGATAATGCGGATGGTTTCAATAGTAAGACAATATAATTATTATACAATTAACATATATTCCATATGTTACAACCAATTTTATTAATTTCAATTCATCATTAATTTCTTAATCAATTGTTAAACTTTGGAATAATTAGAATTTTATTTTAAAATTCTAGAGTATATTTGGATCGATGATCTAAATGATCAGACAATCAATAACAAGTTCAGTCAATATTTCCTTAAACCCCTCAATCAAGCCTTCAACATTCAACACACAAGCCTTTCAACACATCGTAAACCTTCTGCTGTATATATGTTACGTCCGAAAGGATACAATGTTAGGTAGTGTGGCTTCATCCCCCGGATAACTCGGCTGGCATTGATACAGGTGACTCGGACCAGAGTGGAGAGGCAGCTCTGGTTCACGATGCAGCCGTTGAAGAGGGGCCCGAAGAATGGAACCTGGATTGGGCCATGGAGGAACGGGACTCGATTGAATCACGGAATGCGAAAACTTATATAACATAAATGCATGTCCGGGAAAAATAGAAACATTCCAAAACACGAATTCACGAGATGAGCATTCATAATTCAAATGATGAATAGAAATTAGAATTCGACCAATAAACAACACGTAAGTATAAATCTTAGTTTTATGAAAACATTCATGAGCGTCAAAAGTATCCTAAATAGTAATAGATGAATTTAATGCAAAGTATACAAATATATATTCAGCACAGTTTAATTTAAACCAAACAAATTAATGACAGAAGCAAAGAAAATGCAAGAATCACAATTAATGAATACGATTAAACTATAATGTTTTAATAGTGCCACAGAAAAAATTCCTTGTATTTAAATATTGGAAATAAAAAATAAAATGAGAATCGTTATGTAAAATTAAACCTTATACATTAAAAAAAGTTAAATATATTCTAGAAAAAATAAAAATTTCACATCTTTAAAAAAAGTTAATGTAAATTAAAAATATATTTCTTTAATATATTAAAAAATCCAGAGTTGACTCGGTTTAAATGGCTTGAAAATATGCATATTTATAGATATTTGAAGTGAATAATATCAATAAATAGGGGATTAAGAACATTTGCAAAGTGGATTTCCAGTTTATTCGTGTTGTTCTTAATCATAATTTTAGATCTTTTACTATTTTTTATGGAAATATTTTTTATATATAATTAAACGAGATATTAAATATCGAATATTAGTGTATAATACAATATAAAAAACGACAACTAATCTATTTTATTCTTGATTAAAATTCTGCTCAGGGCAATCCAAACTATTATACTATACTCTTAACAGCAACACAGATACGTAACTACAATGAAACAATCCCCTCCTTCAGTAGCTATGTCCAGTCAATCCTCACACCTCTGATTTCCGCTGTATTTCCACACGAAAGAGACCATTGTCGAGCGGGTAAATGATGACGAGAACGTCCCCGAATTCAGTAGGCAGACAGGAAGGCCGATAGTCGGACTGATTGTCGCTCCAGATCACCATCACTTCATCGTTGCCGAGGTGTTTGAACTGAACGGAGTACAAGATCGAGTGAACCACCACGCTAATGATTCCATTGAAAAATAGGGAATACAAGCACCTTCCTATAAGAGATGCTATTATTGATGCTATAAGAGATGTCACAAAATTATCATGTATTTTACAGGTTGCAATGTCTCGAATGCAATGTTATCGATTAGGTTTTCATAAAAATTAAGAAATCAATGACTGATGGGGTGAGAATTGCGTGAAGAAGTGAAAAACATTAGACCGTCGAATCGAAACATTTGGATCTATGCCGCAATCTATGGAATTTCTTTTGTGAATTGTTTTAAAACTATCAAATATATAAAAAGTGTATATACGATCACAATAGTCGACGAAAAAACGACACCGTAAAAATAGAAAAGTAAAATACTAATATGATAAATATCAATAATTTATAATATTAAAATCATTACAAATTAATTAAAAATAACAGCAATACAAAACACATGAAAACAACCATTTACAAAAAACATATGTTGTCCACAACGACGACTGATATATTTATATAGTTTATTTTAGAAACTGTTGAATATATTTAAAATATTTAAAATGCCGAGTACTTCGCAACAATGATTTCACAATTCGAATACTGAATACTATACGGAGATTAAATTAAGGATTGTGGTAAGTATATGTTTCAATCATAAATAAATGTAACAAAAAAATGACATCACGAGCAACTCAGGCCTTAATTAACAGGAGCCTTTCAACGTGCTAATAGCCACCAGTTTTCCAGCTGTAGGAGAAAAATATTCCCAGAACTACAATAGATTATATGACCAAACCACAAGGGAGGTTGATCGTACAAGAGTCTAAAATTAAACTTGGAATGTGTTAATAGTAATAGTCACTTGGTGACTTTTGTTTCTCAACCAGAATAGCTTTGCTTACCAATTATATCTAGATTGATTAAATTGAAAAGAGTTTTCTTTATACTAAAGTGTAAATGTGGTTTGACTGTTCTCGAAATCAACTCAACATATTTTAACCCTTTAGAAATGTTTCTAAAACTGTGAAAATTTGAGACGAGAGACAACGGTTAAATAAAGATTGTATTTAAGTGTTGATTTGACAAAAAGAAGATTTTAAATTATAGAAATAAACGGATCTTGAAATATAGAATATTTGTATCTATAAATTGTTGGTAAATAGACAACAGCATACTACAAAAATAATTGATTAATATATATATATATATTTGTGGTCTAACATTTATCCGTTCAAATATTTTAAATGTTCAAGAAGGTAAAAATGAGTCATGTATAGTGTTAAATCTAAATTTAAAATATAAGAAAACATTTAGACTTTGAGATTAAATTAAAATAAAAGTTAAAAATAAATATTAAAATAAAGCAACACTGCAATGTTTGTTTGGGCCTTATAGGATATTTGCGTTTCATATCTATAAAGCTAATGTTTTATGAAAGTAACCATACCAATATACGGAATTACAAATGTGGTAGAAGGGTTTGTATGGCTTGTATCCTAAACATTATTGGTATATACGTTAAACATTTAATACTAAATAAGTTAACTATAATTAAATACCATAACATCTAATAAAATTATGTAAAACGTTAATATTCTTTACACAATATTTACCAGTTGAGTTTTCTAAACAAGAACACCATCGTTTCTAATTGAAAACTGATCAGGCGCACTACATCGCGCAAGTTACAATGTACAGTGTTATGATGTGTTGTTTATAATATTGTACTCGATATTCCGTAGAATACAATATAGGAACTGGGTGCAACTCGGACACATTGGAGCGGCGTCGTCATTCCGAAGAAATCACGTCAATAAATATATTCACTCAGAATAAATATTGTTTGACATACATTATATAATACATACACCTCGATTGGTAAATATTCGACCTAATTCTTTATGATCAGAGCGTTAGTTAGTGATCTATCACCCTATCAAAGAAGGAAAACTTTTCAAAAATGATAAAGTATAACCGTGTTAAGTATGACACAATAAATGTTATCTAAAAAGACACCTGAATAACATACTTTGGCTAAGTATTTCTCAAATATATTTTTTTAATTAACTATACGACAATTAAAATGTTGATGAAAATATTTCAATTACAGAAATACATTTGTAATGATGTACAAGTTATAATTTATTAACTTCTTCTATAATGAATACATACAAAAACAGGAATACACTACATTTAAAAGATATCGTTCATTATTTTAAAAAACAGACATTTAATTTTAAGATATTCTTAACATTTTATACTAAGAATTATGAGGAATATCTTCGTCAACGTTATACAAAAAATGAGTTGTAGACTATAACATATTTTCATATAAATTTACTTTTCTTTAAATAATTTTCATCAACATACTTAAAACGAGAGAACACGGGACAATTTTTCAACAACTTTTTAATGAACGTGCAGGAAGGAAGGAATGTTTTTAACAAACAAACAGAATATTTCAGATAATAATTGACATGTTTTGCGGCTAACAGCTTTGACATTTGACACTGCGAGTGAAATTATATAGTTAACAAAGTGACATAAGCCAACACTGCACATATATAATATAATACAATATAATACACATTATTTACATAGTAATGGATTGTACAACAATGGGCAGATGATATTAATTCACAGGAAGTAGCAAACAACTCCGCATGACATTTGAAGAAGAAATCCTAAGAGGCATTTTTGTCTGAATTTTGTTCTCCAGGATATAGGCACTAATGTAATTTGGCAGTTTTACTTGGCGTTCTACTAAAAAAAAATTAAAATAAAGTTCACGAGGCATGGTTCTAATACGTATTAATACTTTTTAACTAAAAAGTGGTGACTCTATAACTCTATTGCTCGACATAAGTATAAACATAAAAGTGACAATTCCAATTTATCGTCATTATCAGCACAACGCACACGAAAATTACAATTATATCAAAAATTGATTGACAAACGAGGTTAAGATTTATATAGTTGAAAAAGGCAAATATCTGCCCAAAGAAAGCTAAAAATAATTAAAATCCACGTTACAAATTAAGATTAATTAATACGAAATATATGACGTATACATAGATAACGTTGATTAAACAGTTAATGAACTAAGAATCTATATATTTTTCGAATCCTGGTTAATAATCAAAATTTATTTAAAAAATATATTTTTATGAGTAATGATGTCAAAACATACCTAACTTATATATTTTATATTTAAGGTCGATCGGTAAAGATTCGAGACCAAAATGGGCAACCTAATTTAAATTACAAATTTGACAGATTAATATTTTTTTACCAGTCCTAGACTCATAGAAATAACTAATAAAAAATGTACAACAGCCGACAGCCCTAAAGAAAGCCCCAAAGCCCCAGACAACCAGCTCCGCAATCCCACCTTCCGATGGCGCTGATCCTCGGTGTCCGAGGGCATCCAGGTCCCCACGTGGAACATCACCTCGACCATGGCCGAGGCGTAGTAGAGCCCCTCGGCCCCCGAGCTCCCGTTGGCCTCCAGGCCCCCCCGGAACCCCGGATGCTGGCGGACCAGGAGGGACACCCGCCAGCCCAGGCCGGAGACGAAGTTGTTGTAGTCGGGGGAGCCCGAGGTGTTGGCCAGGATCGTCTGCTTGTCCTGCTGTCCTGGGCCCACATAGATCACCGCAATCTTGTGCGACTCGCGACTGACGGAATTGTGAAATGGTAGTAGTCATGTATTGGTAGTAATCAGGTTGCTATGGCGCTCCGAATTCCACGCAGTGCTTTACATAATGTACAGATAGATAACCAGAATTTAAACAAAGTAAGAAAAATAATTGAATATTACAAATGAGGAAACATAAACATGTATTATAGGTATGGAAAGTTTTAATTTGTCTAATATAATTATTGTCTAATATACTATTTGTCTCTTCAATTATGGACCTCTACCCCGACACGTCCGCCTCGGTCGAAACATCTCACAGCCCAACTAAGCCATTCATCACGTCTTCTGGTGTCCTGCAGGGTGACACTTTGGCTCCCTTCACTTATATTACTGTGCTAGACTACGTCCTTCGTCATACTATCTCAAACGATGATGCTTATCTCCTTCGGGAGATACGTAGCTCTAGATATCCGTCAGTTTTTCTTTGAAATTCCAAATAAAATAAATATTAAAATTTGCAGCTCGATTATGCAAATATTTAAATTTGAATATGTAATATCTTCAATAAGATACACCAATAAATTCTATCCACCAAATCAACACTTCATTGGAAAGATAGCTTTTGTAAAAGAAAAATATGTACTAACACTCTCAACAAGCTTTTCATCAATGTTCAATAAAATATTAAAATAAATTATTCTACTTTTAAAATAAATGTCATAATTCTTCACTAGAGCGAGACAATAATCTGCCAGTAGTTATTGTATTACATTTAGCTTAGAAAGGCAATATATCTCTATACTCGCTATAACGCGGGAATCTAATTCAATAATTTAAATAAATCATTCTATGTTTTAGATACTATTATGGTTTTGTCAAATAGATTTGTTATTGCTCAAGTGAAAAAATAAACTAGTTAATTCCAAGTGATTAAATATTTTTTAAATATTGGCATTTGTTCTTGAAATATAGTTTACTCATCTTGACAAATTAATGTGGCCTTTCTATTAGTGTAATGTACATATGTATTATATGACCGTTACATATGGATCATCTAATTTTGAAAAATATACATTTGTGAGAAGAAAAAAAGTATTGTGTATTTAACCCACTAAAATAAAATGTTAAATGCATATATTTAAATAAAAAAATAGTGTCGATACAAGCGCATAGCTTCATCTGTTTATTCTAACTATTATTCAAATAATTAAGAAGACTTTAACCTCCCACCTCACCATTTTACTTTTATGAAATTGGATAATTATTTTGTCCAAAACTTACGGTCTACAGGAGTCCAAATTCTTGAGTTCTGCAGCCAACTTTTTGGACTTCTTAAGAAGTTGTAAGGATGGTCTTCGATCCCAGGAGAGGAAGCCAAGCTGACTTACAAGATGACGGCATATCTGATAGGGGGAGACGGCCTTATGCGTTGCGGGTGGTTGTGCCACTGGAGTTTCGTATCTGCATGAGTTGAGCAAAATTAGGCTTATATTCAGCATATTACTGGTACAATTTTATAGTAGTGAACATATTTACTGTTGAGTATTTTGAAATTACCGACAGAATTATAATAAAACGTGAAATAATATAATGAATGTAACATGTATACCATATAGATATATAATTATTTTTTACATTTATTAATTATATTTATCTATCTTATTATAGTAGTAATTATAACTTTATAGTATAACCGTATTGGTCTTAATCTGAGTTTATGAAGGTTTCTAACGAGTCTAGACAACAGTTCATCAACCATTTTGATCGGTATTATTAAATGGCGTAATACCACCTGGATAATATCACTCCACCTGTTACACTTTGTGACCATATCGTTAACTCTCGAAACAAAAATGATCTGTCATTTGAAAATTTCAATTACAATTAAATAAGTTGCAATCGATCACATTACGACAATTACAAAACCGATTTATAAGTTGGTCAGAATATGTATTGATACTATCAATTCAGTATATACTATTCAGTATAGTAACTATAATAGTTATACTGAATACAGTTTTTAGTTAATGTAATTTTAAGTGAAAAAACTTTCAAACAGAAATGTAAACACATCTACATTAAAAATATAATATTTTAACACATCAAAACATATATACTATATGTGTGTATAAATTTATTATTATGATAAAATTTAAAATAAATGCAAATGTTTCATTCTATAACCAAAAATGTTATGTGAACATTATTATTTTTAAAAGAAAAGGTAATTTACTTTAACTTCGGAAGTAGTATAACTTTTCGTATTGCATTTATTAAACATTCATTTTTAACATGCGTAATTTCATAACTTAGTAATATAGAAAACGATAAATTATCTCAAGATATGATTACTTCGAGATTTCAATGAGCAAGAAGGCAACATATATATATATATATAGTATTTAAGAATATCACAGAAGAATGATGACAATTGTTTTATAAATGTAATGAAGATTTAATAAAGAAAATTGATAAGAAAACCGTACATGACAAACATATTATGTCACTTACAAATACAACATTAACACAAACATGATGAAAATTTTGTAGTATTATGTAAAAAACGAATCACTATAAAGTAAGGTTTCAATAACGCAGTTTATTAAACTTATACTTTGCCTGCATGTTTTATAATGAAATTATCAACCCGTATAAACTATTTTCTATATTATATATTGAATTTAGATATAAATGTAGGTATCAATTCAGTTTAGAACAGTTTCAGACAGGAAAAACTCGATCTCCTAAAGATATTATACAGAGAATTCTTCCTAAATAACTTAGGCAAAACTGGACTATACCGTATATTCAATATTGGATCATTGGTCAATATTTATGGATAATAAATGAAAGATTTTAAGCTGTCAAAGTAAATCTTCTGTAAATTCTTTCGTTTTATTTAATACAAGGTGCCAGTTATTTTAAAGATAAAACGCGGGCATCAGCTCATAACGTTTATTCCAATAATCTCGTCCACAACATGCTAGAAAACAAAAGAGCCAACATCATAAAATTGATTTTTTATCAACAAAATCATTTTTTCTATTGTAATATAAATCCCGTAATCTTTTTTCCAAATCGCAATAAAACTCTTTCAAAGAATTGAAAAACAAAGTAAAAATCTTTTCAGTTTAAATATAATTCCACGTATAGGCTATAAAAACATGCTGCGACAGTAATTTGATGCGTAAAACTTTGGGAGACTCCGAATTCTACATTCCTATCTACGCATGCGACAATATAAAGTTAGTAATCATATCAAGAGACACTGTTCATTATTATCTGAGAATTTGAATAATTTAAAAGTGGGTAATTTTAACATTAGTAGTTCATTCATTGTAAATTAATAATTTGAATAGGAGTGGAAAAACAACAAAATATAGTCACGAAACAATAACTACATCAAACTTACCGTTTATTGACCACTTCTAAATTGAAATATACATGAAATATGATATTAATGCTAAATATAAAAATACCATTTACTAAAATGTTGTTTTATAAACTAAAGATCTATTAAATAGTTTACTATGTCTATATTTGGTAATTTAAAACGGTCAGCTATACGTAAATATAATGTAAAATAATGAACATTTGAAACAGCTACCATAACAAAATCAAAATTAATTGAAATAAAAAAAGAAAATAAGAGAAACAAAAAGAAAATACATTCCACAGTTTTAAAACAAAATATAGATTAATCTAGGATGTGTCTCGAGTGTCTACAATATTATTGATCTAGGATGTGTCTCGAGTGTCTACAATATTATTGATCTAGGATGTGTCTCGAGTGTCTACAATATTATTGATCAAGGATGTGTCTCGAGTGTCTACAATATTATTGATCTAGGATGTGTCTCGAGTGTCTACAATATTATTGATCTAGGAT
>JAUZND010005499.1:0-11181 GCA_034780555.1 Coelogynopora nodosa
GTAATTTAACCGTTCAGGGGAGCAAACTTTAGTCAGGGGCGCCAATTTCTAAAAAATATTATACGCAAATGCGTATATTGCGTATGTCTGCGGGCGCCACTGATTTGTTTTAGATTTTTAGTAGACTCACAAGAGAAACCACAGGTAATATGCTTTCTATCAATTTATATAACAATGTGAATTGAACGTATAGGATGTAGGCTTGTTAACTCCCCCCATCTTCTTTTTATTATTATTTACAGACCTGCATTTGCTAAATGTGTTTCTTCAATTAAAAGTTTGGTAACATATACGATTTGATATCATTTGGTATTGCTTCAATGTTTGCGTTTGTTTAGTGTTTCGAATTTATTAAATAATATCTTTATTTGTGTTTATTTTAAACATAAAAAGTTCTTCTAACTGAATCTTCTGGTTAGAAAAAATGACTGATAAAAATAATAATTATCTGTCATAATATAATATGATTAATTTAGAAGGTACATATGTTCCATTTGGAATATATAAACCTATTTTTTAAATATAAAAAAATTGGCAAATATAACCCAAAAAATAGAAGTTTTAAAAGCTATAAGCGAATAATATATTATATCATAATAATATTGGTGTAAAATTATGATTTGAATACAAAGATAAAACAATTTCTGGGGAGGATAACATTTTAATATTGAACAATCTAAAAATTCATCTGAGATTTTGAAGACATGACCATATTGATTAAAACTAGCTATAAACGTAATGTAAACAATTGCCATAATTTGATTTTACGAATATTAAAAAAAATACCAAATTAGATTATATAAATAATAATTTAGATTAGTTATTTCATCCGTAAGAATTATATTTTAGTTCGCAAAAATGTGTACGATTAAACCCCCCTTTCAAATAAAAATGAAATTTATTTGATGTAAATGAAAATACCTGATGTGGTATTATATATAATCTATTATTGTAATATATTGAATTATTGATTAATTTGTACTTAATAATAATTATTTATTATCTCCTTCAACTGAAAAAATGTGTAAAGGTACATATATACTTTACTATCTACTTGTATATAAATTAATAACTAAATAATCTACAAATAATAAACATTTAACATTTTGCTACACTTTAGCCATTTTGTTGGCGGATTTTGATGCATCTATATATTTTATATTGTGTTAATATATTGTTCGCTAAAATATAAAATATTTTATTAAACTAAAATTTATTTTGATATTTAAATTGTATATATATTTTATTGCTATGCTATACTACAGTATGATATAAAACTGATAACGAAATTAAACAATTACGTAGTTTTTTAAAATAGTTTATTTGCAAATTATATTAAATATTGGACTGAATCAAATTCTAAGTGATTCTAGGTAATACGTATATATTTTTATTGTACATCTTTAAAATTATTTTTTTAGATATCGGAAGCCATCAACGGAAACGTATACCTATCTATCTGCTTAATTGAAAAATAGCATTTTGTTCAAGCTCTCAAAATATAGTAAAAAGACTATATTTGACGATACAATGTATTTATATTATGTAGATATTAAAACTAAATGTTTTAATAACGCAGATAATAGCGCATTCCTGATTGACTTCTGATCTAAATTATTCTTCATAACAAAATGTTAAAAATTACTGAGTGATAAAAAAGCATTTGAACAACTGTGTATTCGTGATAATTAACCCTAAATTGTCTCATTAATTGTGGCATACAAGTAAGGACAAGAGTGAATAAAAATAAACGATTAAATGCCGTTTATATATAATTTTAGTGCTTCGTAGCAATTCTAAATACGATGAATTTGTTTCACTTAGCAGGATTGGCAACATTAAAGTTAAGAAACAGTAACATTTTGTATTTATTTTGCTATAGTATTTCAAGAAAAATAACGCACATAATCATGTAAGCATAGTTTTCATGTCTTTTAATTACATTATTACATATCATTATTACACAAAGTTTCAATAGCAATATCTTATTTAATTAAATTAAATTAAATTAAATTAATTTAATATTTATAAATTTATTTATTATTACATAAAATATAAAAAAATGTTGCATTATTATAACAATAGAATTGTCAATTTATATCATTTGGCGGAAAGTTTCATAGCTTTTGTGCAAAATAATTAATATACAATAAATAAAAACTGTTCTTCAGTACAATAAATATATTTCTATCAAGATTAAACAAATATAAAAAAAAATTCTTTAACTTACATAAAAATTTGCAACATTACCGTAATATTTATTTATAAAATATTATATAAATTATTGATTTAAAATATTGTATTAATGTTTATTAGAATTGTCTATTTTATTCCAAAATAAACTCGCTACATCATTACTACTTTAAATAATTCATTTAAATTAATTCATTCATTTAAATCTACTCAAACCTCATAGTTCAAAACATGTTATTGTATAATTATTTTTTAAATATGAATAACGAAATATTTATATTAATATATTAATGTGATAATTAATAACAAAACTCATAATATAATAATAATATCTAAAAATTCGTTGTTGAATTTTTCAAAAGGCTACTTTACCAACGTTTGATTAAGTTTATAAATTTGTGTTTTACCCGTAACTTATTGTTTCCTGATATACGTCATCGCCATAGCTACTCAATTACTCAATTACCCGTTAAAGAAGAAAAATAGTTGTAAATACAAAATATATAAATATAATAATTTATAGCACTTTCATTATTTCTTTTTGGCTTTCAGTGAATGTTCTGTACATCATAAAAGTGTTTCAATATTACATGACGTATATTTTGTTTTAATAAAAGTTAACCAAGAAAATTATAAAACGACTTCAATTTAAAACAATGTTTATTTTACTATGTACTTCTAACAATGGACAAATAGGAGGCAGGGTTTCTACACATCATATTATGTTGTAGTCTGAAAATGAAGAGATTTACATATCTGTGCAAGTCAACTAGAGACGAATTGCACAAAAAACATAAGTTTTTCACTTAAGTGTGTGCAAGTTGCACTATAATAAAAGATAACCGTGGCCATTTTCTTAAAATTCGTTGTTCAGATAAAATGCATGCGTTGTACAACATTTTTTATGCATTATACAAAATTATCTTTTTTTTTAGATCGTAATTAACTTAATTTGTTCTGTGCAATGCATAATGCTTAAAATTGACCAAAATTAATATTATGTAGTTTTTTTGGTTATTGAGTAAAATGTTGCGCTTAATATTGTGTATGCAACGCGCCTTAGATATATAAACAACTATAATTAAAAAAATGTTTAAATGAAAACAAAAAATATATATTTATGAAATATTTTAAAAGCATAAATTAGTTATTATTTTGTCATCTTTTATCTGATATTTCATCCATATAACATATTTTGCTTAATAATTTTTAAACAAAAATTTTATTTAATGTTATAAATAAACATTTATCGCGCAACATTTCCTAATCAAATCTGTCAAAATAATTGCTAAAAAATCAGTTGAAATGTCATTCTTTTGCAGATTCCGACATCAAGGGTTTCATTTTTATCTCGGCAAACGTTTAAAACGTGTTAATATTTCAAATTATTCATAAACAGGATTTACAATTTTACCTACTTTATCCTTTTTAATTATAGCAACTTTTGAGGAGCCAGTATACTAAAAACATGGTAATAAACAGTTTTTAATCATTACAAATCAATTAAACATGGAGGAAATATACTCTTACAGATCTTTGACATTTGAATTTGTAATTTTAATCTATTCAGTTTTTGTTCAGCCTCATCATGATCCGGTCACCTTCTTCACCCCTATACATGTTATACTGAATGACTACATATGTTGTATTAGTTTTATAATTGATAACTTTTCCAAATACAATATATACTGACACCAATTAGTATCTGTATAATTTGAACCTTTCAATAAGTACGGTTTTTCGGACTGACTTTTCTACTACATACTACCGTATAACTGCGAATAGTTATTACTTTTATAATTATTGCCTTTTAATATAAGAACACTTTTCACAGAGTATTTCACTTATTTTACCGAGTCAGATAATTTTTCTAATATATATATATATCTCAATTTTCAAAAGGAAACTATAAAAATGCATTTAGTAATATTCGTTATTTTATTTTCTAAAGAAACTTATCGATTTGTCCAAAAACATAATTTTGATAACTAAAAATGTGAAATATTGGTTTGTTTTGGTATTTCTATTGTTTTAAAATGATCGATATATTTCTCATGTATGTTGCTTTAACTAAATTACTTATTTTTATCAATTATCAGATATACAAATGTATACTTGAATATATTAGAGCTGTATACATAATTATATATATATGAGATATAGCAATTGTATTATGCAATGTTATCAATAAATTCAAGTAAATAAAATGTTAAACTTTAAATCAATGATTTTGTGAGTATAACTCATAGATTTATAGATTAAACTATAAACCTATATTACCATATAATAAATCTTCCTTTTATTGTATGCATTAAAAACAAAAATATTTTTAAAATACATAATAATTAATTAATAATCGCTACTTTTGATCAAACTAAATTTTTTAAAGTCAAGCATTTTGAATAGTATTAAAAATATGTATAAGAAAGCACACAATTTACAATTAAATACATAAATTGATTGTAATCTGTCTGTTTACTACTACGTGTGTTATAAGTTGATTAAAGCCATAGTTAGGAATTTTTGTCTTACTTTTCTCACATCAGTTAGTTTGGATCGAAAAAATTATCAAACAAAAAACTAAAGAGGTTTGTGTTATTAATCAAAGTAAATAACAAATATGGTTGGCAATAACAAATAATTTACTTTACTTTTAAAATAACCTACATTTTTAAATAACTGTTTTATGTAAATATATTAGTTCTCGCCATGTGATTCTGAGGGTTATATTCTCTTGGAATTAGGTACATATATATAATAACTTTTATTAAACATCAATAACCTTAATAACCTTAATATTTTAAGGACTGTGATTAGCGTATAATGGGCATATAAAAATTGTGAAGTTGACATTTTAATGTCATAATTTACGTCAACATTTCCTTTTACGTTTAAAAAAAAAAACTTTTATAAAATTAAAGGATTGCTCAAGCTCCAGAAATACATCTCTGGCTATGCTTCTTTACAATTAATAACATACATTTCTGAATCAATCAGTCATACATAACATATTAAGAAAATAATGTTCAGTAATATATTAAAACGATTTATAGAGATTATATTTAATTCTTAAAATATTTTAATGTAAAGTAATGATTTACGTTACATTTTTATAAAATCATTATACAAAGCATAAAATAAAAATTTCCTATAACATCATCTCGTGTCGTCTTCTCTCCAACCAGTACATTCTCAATATTTGCCTCTAATTATTAAAATATAAGTATATTTCAAATATCAATAAATAAATATATAATAATAAAAATATATAATATAATTTAGTTGAATATAGATATATATTAAATAGTATTTAGTAGCGGGAAATAATGAAAAATACCTTTTGGAAATAAGTCTTAAAGTTAATATTTTAAATAATTTTTAGAATGGAAAAATATTACATTTCTATTCGTCAAACGATTAAAATCCAATCAGAACGGGTGCAGATATACTTATTGTATAGAAATAGTATTTAACAGCTAAATCCGAATTGCAGCATAGAAAACGCGTCAATATACTTATGGCATCCTTTTCATATATTACTGTAAACTTTTTTAACGAGTAATTTAATATAACAAATTAAAATGATTTCAGTATTAAACAATACATCGTCCTCGACAAACAGCTCGCACACGAATAGAATACCCACTATTCCAGCAGACGTGTGGACAATAAGAACCGTTTGCATCCCAATCTGGGTTGTTATAATTGTATTTGGGTGTATTGGAAATGCGCTGACCATCCGAGTTCTTCGATCAAAGAAGTTGCGATCGAGTTCCACCTCCCTCTACCTTAGTGCTCTGGCACTGGTAGACCTGCTCTATCTACTTTGCTCTCTGAGTACAACTCTAGTCCACTATATCGTATATTTTCCAGAGGACCCTCGTCAGTTGTATCGCATCTACTGTTTTCTATCGCCGGTGCTCCACTACAGTCTGACCTATTTAAGTGTTTGGCTGCTGGTTGCAGTGACAATCGACCGAATGATCTGGGTTGTCCTGCCCTTCAAGGCGAAGAAAATTTGCACCCGTAACAAAGCAGCTCTAACCACCGCAGGCATGGCTCTTGGCTTCTCCCTAATCGACTGTCATTTTTTCTGGACAATGACGTTCACCATCACCAGCTCTAACATATCGGCCTGTTTTCCAATGGCGATGACTTCGGTGGTGTTCCCCTACGTTGACTTGGTACTTATGGGTATTCTACCCTTCATCATCATGATCATTGCCAACAGCCTAATTATTTATAAACTACGTCAAATGAAAAACCTACGCGAAGTTAATTTGGGCAATAAATCCCGCAATGAGAAAACGTCGAGTTTAACAACAATGCTTCTGAGCATCAATGTGTTCTTCATGGTATCAATTAGTCCATTGTTAGTGTATGATATTGTGTACTATGCTTGTAATCTTAAGGTCGTTGTTGAACTGGACGAGGTGAAATTAGGCGGAATCGTCTTTGGAGTTGAACGTCTGGTTTACACAATGTGGTACCTAAACTTTTCCATCCACTTTCTCCTCTACTGTATGAGTGGCCCCAAGTTTCGCGAAGAAGCTCTCAAATTGTTCGGTATCCAAGTTGGTACGGATTGCCAGGCGGTCATCACACCGGTGGTGGGGGCCAATGGTTTGCAGAATAATAATAACACTTCTACCGTTGACGGTGAATACAAGCTTGTGCCCCGAAATGATATTGATATCGATACTAATACTGCCAACTTATGTTTATCAGCGATCAAAACTGTAGAGGTGGTTAAATTAGAATCGTCACTGTAATTGGACCGACTGCTTCAAAAAAGTAATTTTAATAACACCATATGTTTAGCTAACACTTGCTCATTTATCTGACTTAAAAAATGTTTACAAATGAAATATGACTTTGGACTGGTGTGTTCATTATATAGTACGTAACATCAATAATACATATAAAAATGAATAAAAATAGTTATATTGAACTCCCCAATATCTAAAATATAGTTAAATAATATAGATCAGTGTATCGACAAATCCACGAGTTTTAAAAATAGATAACCAACGCAAATTGTTTTATATTTTTAATATAATATCGATTAAACGTATAGCAAGTTGTACTTTTATTAATAAATATTTATAAATATGTATTTTTTATTATGCAAAATGACCATAATCATAACAAAATCCCCAGTAATACAAAGTAAATGTTTCAATAAGTTAAAAAAACTGTAATATAACAATCGCTGATGGTGCATAAAACAGTATGTATTCTTTAATATTAAATTAGATATGTTACAAATCTTATTTTCTGAGTTCAACAGTATTATGATACCTGACTTTATTTATATTTGAAATATGGTCACAATACAAATTATAATAGGTATATATCGAAAGATTATGTTGCCTATGTATAACACACTTATGACGGAACTAAATAATAATCCTATTCAGTTCAATTGTTTTCAAATAAAAATTATGTGATGTTCTCTGATATTTTACTAAAATTGTAATGCATCAATTAAAAAAATTATTAAAAGTAATGACTATATATTGACAATTAAAATATAAATATGACATAGCATTTTACAAGTAACATAAATATACCATTTACAATTTATAAATAAAAAAATGCTTAACAGAGAAAACTGAAATGTTTAACGAAAAAGTTTTTAAATTATATAATAAGAGAGGATTGAATATTCTCTCAAGTCAGTCTGGTAAAATAATACAATTTATTTAAACTGCTAAGCGATAGATATATATATATATATTTATATGTTAAACAAATATATATTCATAAAATATAGATATGTAGGTAGATCAAAAAATGGTATACACAAAAACATCATATATTCTGAGAGATTTTGATCAAACATCGTTTTAAATGATTTTTAGACTTTGCTAGCTGTTCTAGAGACCCAAACCTACCGTATCATATTTAATACACCGAATTTACATGGTTTAATTTATACCAACTGAAGAATGAAGAAGTTCTAATACTTAATTATAAACACTAAGATTTTCGAGTGTTTAATTATAATATGAATATTCTACCTAAAACGAATATGTTCATATGTACAATGTGAAAATTATGTTTCTATGATAACTAATATCAAATGTGTCTGACTGTAATATGCGTGATTTGTCATTATGTTACGTGGTAATTGTCTATATATATATATACGTAGTTTGTCAAATGTATATATATATGTGTATATGTCAAAATGTGTACAATATACATAGCACAATAACACCAAATGTGTGCTGAACGTGAACATTATTTTTAACATTTATTTATATGTTATTGAATTACTTTTTTAATTGGGTACATTTGTATGTACATGTGCTCAAATACAATTTGTGATTTCAGTATACCAAATTATTATTATAGTTCAGTTCAATTAAACTCACTTAAATATATATATATTACGTCATTTGTTCATACTTTTCAACAACATAATCATTCATTGTTATGTGCTTCTAAAATACTGTTAGTGCTCCACATGTAATCTTGATTTTACTTAATATAATAACTAATAATATGTACTATCTAGTATGTATGTGTGTCACATTGTATAGAATTATAAAGTATAAATCTCAAAATAACGGTATACATTTATTAGTAAAACGTAACTAGTTCATATATATTGTAATATTTACGTAAAAATTGTAAAACTGGTATTATTTCATTTGGAAAGCATATTCTACGAACCTTTATAACAAACATATATTAAATTATCCCAATTAATTGTATACTCACCACTTATAGATTACATTTAGTATACGATTCAATCTTGTGAATATATATTTTTAATACCGACTATATAGTATTCCCATTTTATGTTTGTTGTCATTGTGTTTACTTGAATTAATTTGTATAATTTCTTATCGCATATACAGTTGGTGGTATTGTTACAAAACATGTATTGGAATAAATTAGCCAAAACATTATAAAAAACGGATGATATTATTACATGCATTATTTGTTACAAATGATAAATATTAAAAACAATTGCATTTTTTTGCTAAGCATTATTATTATTTAGTTTTGTCGGTATTGTTTGGGAGAATTTTATGATTAATTTCAATTTTGAATAAAATATATATTAAAACATTATCTGTAACATGATTCGTGTGAAAATGCTAAATATAACCCTTAATATTTTATTATCATTAACTATAATAAAATGTAATAGTTAAGCATATATGTTTTTTTATCCTAATTTACATTACATTTAAAAGGGTATAGATAACGGAAAAATAAAACGATACTATATCTGTAATTTTATCTTTATTTTATATTTGATGGAATTGTTGTTTTTTGAAATGTAATTATTTGTTTTGTAATTTAAATGTATGTACGTTAAATATATGTTTACAAATTTGTATTAATCAATTTCAAGTATGGCATTTCAAATGTATATATAATTAAAACTTTTAAACAAAATTAAAAAGCAAAATTATCTATTTACAAATACACGTAATATAGGATTTTCAATAATATTTTCAGTCTTTACGTTTATAAGCAATGAATAACAATAAAATCATTTTAAAAACACTGAGCGACAAAATCAACTTACATGATAGGGACTATATATAAAAATAGATTATTGATATTCTCTTTAATATTTGGGCAATAGCTAAGAAGCTTTCCTAATTTATTCGGTTTTTCCCTCTCGTTATCTTTTTTGATTTCATGAACAACAACAATGAATTGCTTGAACTTTAATTAGTAGCACAAATCGATGTTACTACTTAGTTTTTAATGATAATAGTGTAGAAGAAAATACCACTGAATATCTGTATAATATTGCCATAATGTCATCCTCGACATATGTTCGCTTTATTTCTGATGACAGACTTCAAATTGAAGATTTGAAAAAACCAACACTATTTTAAATAAAAATTAAATTAAGGTAGAAGTTTTCTGCTATGATTACTGAACATATTCGCTAATATTCTGTTTAAAAATGCCATAAGGTTTTATATTATTAAATAAATATATAAATACCATAAATGAATTGAAATCTGTTTAGAATTATTTTTCATATTATGAAACTTACATAAATTATGTTATAATAGTAAAACATCTCTTGTACTCTTTTTTTAAAGTAATCAAACATTATTCTAATATATTTGAAAATTATCGTCAATTAATAATTGTTATAATAGTTTTTTTCCCCATTTTGTCCTATACTTTTTGTTATTTTATAATGACTTAGGTAGCTAGAATATCGACGTCAATGCATTGTGGGCAGGAACATAAATAGTATCCCCTCTTCTGAAGTCCCCCCACAGAGTCGAGAGACTGATAGTCAAAAAGGTTGCTTTGTTGTAAATTTAACGATAGTAATGAAAATATATATTTTTTGTCAATTGCTTGGATAAATTATTTTAAAATTTATAATGACGGTGTAGCGGGTTGAGAGTAGGCCTACTCTGAGTTAGTATTACCCCAGAGCACAATCAACCCGGGTTGATACTATGCATAGTATAAATAACACGGGTTGATTGTAATCTGGAGTACGTTCAACCTGGGTAGATTATACTACTGTTGGGTTAAAAGTACTCTTTTTATAATAGGTGTATATACAGCCATTTTATCTCAACGTATACGTATTATTCTTGGCGCTATTAAGTGAATTAGTGCAAAACTGTGATCGCTAAATATATTTGTGTCTTGCAAATGATCATTTTAATTGTGTAAAAGGGACTTTAGAAAATACTATTTCATTACATATAATACAAATTCAAAAACATTAATATTTTGAAAAAATATTTATATCTATAATGAATCAATATTTATAATTTCTAATACACTACATAGTTTAAGTAGTATGGAACATCCCTTTCTGCATAACCCCCCCCCCCGTGACCTTGACCGATTTTTTTTGATGATGACTCACACCCCCCCCCCCCTTCCCGTGATCTTGACCGATGTCACCTTGACGAACTCGTGTTCCTATTGGCCGATTTCAACTAGGTCAAGGTCGTTTCCAACTAAATCGGGGGCGGGGAT
>JAUZND010005500.1:0-11180 GCA_034780555.1 Coelogynopora nodosa
GGTATGGTCTATTTTTAGCCATGACTCATGAATCTATTTATAAGTGTGGTCGAATCGACCCTTCCTATACTACTTATGATCTAGATTTAATTTTTATTACCTCCAGTTCCACCAGAATGTATCTTAAGTTCATAAAATGGTTCCAATTTATACACCCTTTCTTAATGATCAATATACCTAAAGTTTCCCGCTATAATACAATAAACAGGTTTCGGGAGTATGTTTTGATTTTAATTTCCCGCGTTTTCTAAATATGTTTTAGCTTCCATTGCATTAATTACAATGGTACAAAAAGCATAATTAATAGAAATAAAAATAGATAGATAATTCGATAGAATATTTTAAAGACAAAGTTATACTATTAAAAAATTCGTTCAATCAGGGACACTTAAACGTGTGATTTTTTCTAAGGTTTTATACTTCTAAAAAACATCCCGTGTTTCTAAATTGTAGGCCAGAGCAATTTACAAAATATTTGTAAAATGACGTTCGGGGTAAAAGCAAAATCTACCATTTGTTATATTTTGGATTCATAATCTCTCATTATAGATATAACCTACAACAAACATATAGAAATAATTCGGTCTTGAAATTAGCATTGACACACGCAATGTAGAAAATCAACTTTATTTTAAATTAATTAGTATTATGTTAACACAAAAGAAAATTAACAAAATACTTCTTTATACTGTAATTAAATATAAAGGTGAATCTAATATTCTAGTTCACTAAGATTTATTTACTGTGTATTATAGTAATAATGTATAGTGCATACAACATTTAATTCATAATTTAAATATTAAGTAACAACAAAACGATACGATAAGCCTACGCAAAATAGTAGGTTATAGTACCTTAATTGAATCCATGTATAATAAACTTGTATTCGCTATTATGAAATTAACATTACTATAATAGAAACTAACACATATTTTTCATGAACAAATATTAACGAAAAGTATATTTTTTGATTAAAATTAGTTTTGTCCAATGGTAAACACTATGCTAAATATTAAGTAATAAATACTGAAATAGAGAAAATAACAGATCGGGTAGACTCTATATTATTCATACACTAAAGGGTTTCCATTTCAATTAGCAACCGATATTATTATAGCCTACTTAATATCTAAAGTTCATGACAAACAAACTAATTAGTGAAGACATCAAATGTTTTAGAATATTATTTTAAAAATCTTTAGAAATAAGGCAACTGAACTGTACATAAAATAAAAGCATGGAATCTTTATACATATTTAATATTATATTCTCATAATATTTTGTTTCCGAAACGCCCTCCTAATGCATTGAATCTTTATAGATATTTAATATTATATTCTCATAATATTTTGTTTCCTAAACGCCCTCCTAATTACACAATGTACAAACAGTATTCAGCCACATTGAAGTCACCAACACAAAGGTATAAGTCGCACCCCTTGTATTGATAGTGACAAAGTTGGACATGTTAAAATTATGACTGAGTGAATGATTGATTGAAAAGTGCGACTTCTACATCAAATAAATCAAAAAAACACATTTGTGTTCGTGAAATAAACGTTTAGCTACAGATTAAACACTACTTCAAATTAGTTTTACAGTACTGTAATTAATCAATAAGGCGAAGCAAGCCGGAGTTTAGCGTCCTAAATAAAAAAAAACATCCGCAAAACTAAAGAAGTCCAACAAAAGCTATTTTATAAGTAAAAGTAAAGCAGAATACGCTCACAATGAGATAAAAATGTATCAAACATTAATAATGATTTTAGCATTTTAATTCGAAAATTTGTTTCAATTATAACAGTTTCGTTAAACTTGTTGAACATATTGAATTGCTATCATGCCTGGCAGACCACGTGCGCTAACAACATATACCGTACCAGATATTGGTAACAATTAATGAGCAATATAACGTTTGATACATTTAAATTTATCTCGAATTTTTAAAATTTAGGACGCCTACTCCGGTTTCGCCTATGTGTCCTGTTATGGTCACAGAAAAACTAAAACACAAATAAATAATCTTTCAATGTAAAATTCTCGAGTGAGTGAGTGAGTCACCTGCAAGATGACCTCAGCCGACTGAAAGAGCAGCGGCCGGAAGTTCCTCAGCCTACGATATGCGGCGCCCAGCTCGGTCACCCGGCCGCACAGCGGGTTGACCGCCATCTCCAGCTCGGCGCAGTCGGCGGCCAGGCGCAGCTTCCCCGGCTCACTCAACGGGCGCAGGAGGCTCGCGTGGATCTGTTGTGGGGTGAGACGAGAGAGAGAAGAAAGAGAGAGAGATATATATAATTATATATATATATATACAGAGAGAGAGAGAGAGAAGAGAGAGAAGAGAGAGAGGGAGATAGAGAGATAGAGAGAATAGAGAGAAGAGAGAGAGGGAGATAGAGAGAAGAGAGAGAAGAGATAGAGAGAGATAGAGAAGATAGAGAAGAGAGAGATAGATATATATATATATATATATACAGAGAGAGAGATATATATATATATACAGAGAGAGAGAGAGATATATATATATATATATACAGAGAGAGAGAGAGAGATAGAGAGAGATAGGAGAGAGAGAGAAAGCGAGAGAGTATGAGAGGAGAGAGAAAAAGAGAAGAATATATTAAGTTTAAGCTCTTATTATTACATTTAAAAAAAACAAATCGTAAAATATTAACCTTGATCTACCTGATATAAAATCAACTAAACTTATTAGAGGTTAACAGAAAAAAGAAAAAAAAGGTGTCCTTATTCGAAATATTAAATTAAAATGTAAATGATTTTTGTTTTTATTTTATATTATTTGTGTGAGTTATATTTTACATCAAGCGTTTCTCTTATTTAATCCATTTTACAACAACCATAAGATTATTATTTTTTAGTTACAAGGTATTAAATAAAACACCTCATATCGAGTAGATAATACAAAAACAACCTACTCACAGAGGCAGAGCAGTAGTGAATAATTAATCAGCTACACAGCTGCACACAGGGACCTTGTCGGGAGAGGCATAAATTGTACGACATGAGTCAAGAAACATCTGAACTCACCAGGAATATGTCGATGCAGCGTGTGAGGTGGGGCAACAGACAGCCGGCCAAGAGGTCGGGACAGGCGAAGGGGGAGAGGTACTGACGCTGGACCCGGCTGATGAACTCCTGCAGCTCCTGCATGTACAACGAGCACTGCTGCGCGTCGGTAGGGGCACGAGTGAGCTGTGTGTGTGGGGTGGAGGGGGGTGTTCATTAGAATACCAAATAGAATACTTGACAACTGTCTGAGCAAAGATGAACGAACCGTTTCTAAGAAGAGAAAAAGTAGTCGTTTTGTACACTTAAAATATTACAGATAGAAAAATGTCTTACATTACTTTGGAGAAACAATTTCACTGATCACTATGCAAAGATTGCATTTCATGTAGTTATCATCTAAAATGCATAAGGGGTGCGCAACCCGTCTAACCAGGCCAGATGTGGTTCATGAATTATGTTAAGTAAAACATTAAGTTGAGGTAGATTATCTCTCAAATTGAATACAATTCTGCTTTAAAAATGTTAAAATAAAGCGTTACTTTAGAGTGATATTTTCGGAAATATGGGGAAATTAATAGTAGTGCCTACGACTGTGTAAAACTGGTACATGCGTATTAAAAGTTCTGTTATTGGCCTCATTCATTGGCTTTCCTTAAATGAGAAGATTCCGGCGGCTCACCTCGTCCTTGTCGAACCTCTCTTGGTGCATCGTGATGATGATCGCCTCGAGCGAGTCGCCAATAGACTGGAGCAGGGGTTGCAGGCCCGACTGCATCAGATTCACCATCTCCTTCAGACAGCCGCGAATCGGCTGACAGCTCTTGTCGGGCAGGCGCAGCTGGGCCAACACTGACTTCTCCATCGACACCCGGAAGAGCTGGATCGAGCCAGAGAGTGGACCATACGGGGAGGGGAAGTGATTCGTGTATTTTGTCGTGCTAAACTATTTCAAGATGTTGATTTAAGCACAATGTGGTGTGTGGTTGGGAGGTGTCAAATTGACCCAATAAAGGTATTTGATCGTTTATTACACAAAATCTAGGAAGGCTATTGTTCGGAAATGTTCAGTAACCTATCTGTAACGAATACATAATGCATTCGAGTATATTTGTATTCGTCAAACCTTACTAGAATATAATTGAGAAATTGATGGTGTATCACATGTCACAAAATAACATAATTTTAAACATTCCAAACATGTTGTCTCGTATGTATTCGAAATACAGTTTGGCTATTAATTGGCCTCGGACGAGTATTTTTAGATTTTGGTTCTATTTGTCCTCACATCGACTACTTACGTGTACGATAAAGCAAAGCAGTAGTATTAAAGCAGTAATATTTAAAATATTTTTTTGTTAAATATTATATTAAATACATTTATATTATATTGTACCAAATAAAATACATAATACGAAGTATAACATGTATATACATAGATTAATTTTAGTGTTAAATCTAATCTTTGCTCTCGCGACTTCACAGAACTATTTATAATTAAAAAATATTAATTGTGGAATTATTTATTAATATATGTTTTGTTTAACATATATTTAAAAAACATTTAAAAATAACAAAATGTAAAATGCAGGGGAAAAGATACAGATAAATGTTCACATTATACATGCACAGATATCGTGCACATAAGTATATGCGATGACAAATAGAACCAGAATCTAAAAATCCTCGTCCAAGGACAAATAGCCACATTGTAAAACAAAGTTTTTAGGTCTTAAACTTTCATCGAATACTTTCCTTCTTATAAACTTTCTGGTAAAAAAATGGTCGATAAAACAAGTACGATGTCAATAGTGATCACAAATTAGCTGAAAACTTTTTCCCAACTAATATATCATCAAAACAAAAATCATGCTACACGGATAATAATTATCGGTAAACATTCCAACATAAACTATGAAAGTACTTAAAGAGGGTTCGTAAATCCATGAAATAATTTTTTTAAATAAAAGTGGTGTATTTCAATCAAAGTTTGACAAATTGTGCCGTATTTTACTTAGATTTTTGGATAATCATTTTTGTTGCATTGTAAAAGGGTGCATAAAATAAATAAGTAAATGATAATTATCGGTTTTAAAATAGCGCAGAGACATTTAATTAAAAAACGATTTACCGAATCTATATTAAAATGTTTATGCTTGAAATAAAAATGTTTAGAGGGTTTTACCGAACAATATTTTCATTGACATTTTATGGTGGTTCGAAGATGTTTTTTCAAGTAATACTCCCGAAGTTTTTCGAGTACCCTCAGACGAGAGGGATTTTGAGTGTCAATAGGAACCCTGTACATCACCATCAATACAAGATCAGTCTCTCCAGCTGCGCTACCTGAAGTGTGTTGAGCAGCTTGATGTTGACCATCTGCCCCGGCGTGGGCGGCCCCACCACCTGACTCGCCTCCCCATCCACCACCAGACAGCGCTCCACTCGAGTGGCCAACAGACGGCCCATCTTGCCCACATTGCCAGCCACCCGGGCCTGCAGCCGGTCGTCCCCGCCGGCTAGAGTGAGCTCACTGCACACCGTGCGCACCACACTCTCCATCTCTTCGGCCGAGAAGAGCAGCCCCCCCGTGGTGCTGGTCGCGGTTCCCGCCGCCGCCACGCCACCGCCGATGTCCAGGGTGAAGGCGAGTTCGACGGGGTCGAGCAGCCGGCTGAGGGAGCGGGTGAGGTAGGTGGTCTCAAGGGGGCCCATCAGCCCGGTGAAGGCGGTGGCCGGGGAGGACAGGGTGGCGGCGCCGGCCCCCCCTGGTTCCCCTCCGCCGCCACCGCAGACGCCCGCGCCTCCCTCGGTGGCGAAGAGGTCGTCGAGTTTGCGGCTGACGTCGGCCACGAGTCGGGCCAACTTGGGATACTCGCTCTCGAATACCTGCGGGGCACGGCAAAGAGTTTTCGAAACTTCTTAATGAGCCATTATAATAGATGAATTAAAGTGTCAGTTTTACTAATCACAATTAAATCTTAAAATTATACAAAACTAAATAAGCAAATATATATATATATATTAAACGTAGCTTTCAACATATCGATAAGAAATTTTAAAAAATTTCCAGGACCTCAAATTCTGTTTTAATTCAGATGTTGAATTAAATTTTTTATTTGAAATGTGTGAGTCTAAATTATGACCAACATTTCAAATCGATGTTGTTGATCTTGCATAAGTGGATATGGTCAAATAAATTTTAAATTGTCGACAATTCAGGTGTTTTATTACATTTGAAAATGTGACATCAAAATGGTACACCCAACAACATTCCTACCTGCAGCACTCCTGTTTAATGACAATGACCTTTATGCACTCCACGGCAACCGCGCCTACATACCTGACGGAGCATCACCGACTGTTCCAGAGCGGCATCCAGCTGCAGCTGAATTCGCCCAGTCGCCCACACCACGAAGGAGCAGACGTCCCCCACACCAGGCCCGTTGGAGGCCACAGAATCGAGGACATCATGATCATCCCCCTCAACAGAGGCCTCGGGATCGAGGAGGCCGGCCAACTCTGGATCCGTATCCGCCTCCAGCAGGCAGGCCAGTAGGGTGCGCTGGCTGTTGGTGTCACGCTTCTTCGTGAGGATCTTCTGCGTCAGCCGTACCCGACTCGCGGCCTGATCGAGGATAGATTTTTGTGAAAATGAGAGTATGTTTTCTAATATACTAATCATAATCGAAAACCTTCAAGACAGCTTTTTTAACGTGAATTTACGAAAAAATATACCAATACATAGAACACTTTACAATCGGTAAAGATGATTCATGATTTAAATTTCGACTGTCTTCGAATCATCGTGCATTAATTATCAGTAGTCCGATGAAATCATTTTTAAAATGTTGGCGGAACTTATTTTTTCGATTACTAAACAGTTTACAATTTGAAATATCAGTCGCTGGACTCTATTGGGTCATCAACTTTTGCGTTAGGCGAAGTTTAAACCAAGTTTAGCCATCCATAATATAACGTTTACAGTGTGGCTCTGGTCTAACCATTTGCTTTTTTAAACTTTTCAAAAAGAAATCAACTTCATAGTTCGTTTAGATAAAATGTCAGCGTATATTTAAGTTGCACACACACTCATTAATGTTTTGTAGTTGGCAGTTACAGTTGTGCGTGAATTGCATACAAATGACAGCAAATTATAATTTTATTGCGGATCAATCATAATCCTAAATCCTTACATGTAAATAATTATTTCTTTAATTAATAAAGATGTATTGTCAAATTCTTTTAATTAATCAAATTTGAAGAAATACCTTACAGTTAAATATGAAAACAGATAATATAATTACAATTATCGAATACAATACCAAATTTGACTGTTTTGAAAATAGTTTAAATCTTTCCAATTATGCGATATGTCTGTTTAAAACCCCGTTTGTCGTGAGTTTAGCCATAGACAATTTCTTCCTGTGCAGTGTAAATCAAATTCAAAATCTAATCTAAAAGTGAGTGTTATGTGACCCAATGTCTAATAACATTCAGGTGATAAGAGAATCCAGAAAAATAACTATAATGATGATCCGATCGACCAAGATATTATGTCACGCACCCTTACACCCATGCTATGTTCTATATCAACATGAAACAATCAGGAAAATAATATTTTAAACTCCGGAAAAAATAAAAGAAAATAATTTAAAACTGGTCTTTTGCAGCGTAATATTTTGAAATATAATTTCATTTTAATACCTTTATAGGAAGGCATCTTAATACTGATGTATAATTCTAGTATTCTTTTGACATTCTGTAGACATTAGTATTCCGAATATTTATAATATAATTGTTTTACTTTTGTTTTATTGCTTGTTTTCCACTACAAAATGGCATAATAATTATATAAGTACATCTGGCGGGTTCAGATGTAACACATCTCTATTCTTTTCTAATTGTTTCTAATTCTTTTCGATTGTTTTAACAAGACTAACTTAATATATTCATTCAATTTTAATCTGTAGAAGACGGCAGCATCCTGGTCGACCAGGATCAGTCAAAGTAATGTAATCCCAGCCGGGCCTTGCCTGGTAAAGGTCGTCCAACAGGCGGTCCAGATTGGTCCAGAGCGCGGCACGGAAGGCAGCTTCCTGACTCCCGGTGGACAGAGTGGCCCGGCCCGGCCCCGAGGCCATGGTCGACGGGTCACGTGACTGACTGGTCTGGTTGGCCCGGTTGGCGAGCGCCTTGGGATCCAGCGCCGACTGGAGGGAGGCTTCGAAGCCGGCCTTCCAGTCGGCGAGCAGCTTGCGGATTACGGTGCCGAGGCTATTGAGGTTGTGGAACACCTGCGGACCAATCAGATGGAGAGGTCAACCGGTAGTCTATTTATTGTTCTTCGTAATATTTGGCAGAAGTTTGGATTATGTTGCTGTTCTTTTTCTGTTAATCTAGTGGTAGCAGGTCATACTAGGGCGTTGAGACACGATTAAGAAAATAAAACCGCAAAAATATCATATATAGCAAGATATCAGTATATTAAAAATGAATAAATATAAGAAAAAAAGTTTCCCAGTGATGTAATAAATGAAAGAAGAAATAAATAAAAAGGATGAAATAGACTAATTAAACCCCGCATCATACTAAACCGAACTACAAATAGTAAAACACAACACAATCGTTACGTTTATTTTATCGTTTAATTTATTAAATAGTTGTATCAAATTAAAGCGGTTAAAATAGATTAATTTTGGATTATTGATTAATATTTAAAAAAAAATCAATTTCATGATATTTGCCTAAAGTAATGTATAATGTTTACCAAATTGCAGACTAACACGAACATTCTTGAAAATACTAGTGTATAGTGCAGAATATAAATATAAAATAGTACATATATATTATATTATTATATTTATAAATAAATCCTGTATATACAAGTAGTTTAAATGAACAGTCTGTTCCACATACTTGCAGAAAAGATGATTTTTTCATATCACGGAATTTGTTAAACCTTTTGTGCTTAGTAAGGTTTATCAACAATACTCAGAACATATTATAAAAAGTAGGGGACATTACCTATATCTAACAAACATAGTGTCTAAGCCAAACATATTTTGTTAAAAAAGGTGATTAACCCGAATATTAAAATATAGAAATTCTAAATTGTTAAACATTTGTGAGTATTATTAGTGGATTATTTCTTTCGAATAGATATTTGCCACTTTAACAAATAAAGAATCAACTAATTATATTTTCATTTCATAGATGATTACTTTGATTCTATTATAATTACTGTGAAATGAACATGTATTAACTATCGTTTGAGGTTGGGACATTGAATAATGAATGTGGCTTGCGCATGATAAAACTTCTAGAAACACCCATAAATACGTTAATTAGTTATTGCCATGTAATGGTTTAATAAATATATATATATATCAAATAGAAATATTCAAAAAAGTTCTACAAATACAATAATTCTTTTGTTGTTAAAACAGTTTGTCTCCTTACAACTAATCTATAATAAATTACTACATATAAGTATATTATTATATTATAAAATAAATATGTATACTATTAATTATATTACTTATTGTAAATTATTAATTACATACGGTACACTAATTTTTTTTAATTTTGTCAGGGCGGCCATAATTATCGTAGATAACTTTGTAATTGTTGTATTAATTGTTATTTTGCAAAATAAACTTACTATAAACAGTAAATACTTTGCAGTTTTAACTAGGAATGGTATTCGTTCTTTAAATGTCAAAAACTTGTTTTAAAAATTTCTCCAAGAAATTTCATACAATGTTTTAACAACCTTAGATTTGTAAAACAATTAATAATTGTTTAAGAATTATTGCAATATTTAAAAATATATATCCGTCGTATATATGTATGCTGTCGTACAAAGCAAATGAAGAAAATGAATTTAAGACCCACACAATACCGAAACGCACAACTTAGACAGTAAAATACATCTTATACAAATCCCCCCATATCAATCGAAAACAATGTCGCGTGTTTCAATTTGCTTAATAGACTGCAAACAATAAAAAAAAAAACAGTTTACAATGCTTCACTTAAATTGCGAATGTATTCGTCTTTATTTTATGCTATACCTTCCACACGTTCTCCGTATGGGAAGGAGAAAATTGTTCACTCATGTGTCTCATGTGATACAGCTGCTAGTAAACATAGAGAAATAGAGTATTAGCTTTCAAAAAATTTTGTAAAAATTTTTTTAATAAAAAAAATGATCTGAATATTATGTTGATGTAGAACAATTTTCAATTAGCTTCAAGCAAAAGACAATGCAATCTATTGCTTATATTGTTTTGAGTTAATTCTAAAAAAATCATAAATCATAACGGAAATTATTTTGATAATTTTAAAACATTGAAGTTAGATTTAAAACATCAAAATTACTTTTTTTTCTTGTAAATTTCAATTTTTCACGTCTCCGTAAATGTTTTCTAATTGCAATTAATTAAGATCGTTGTCATCAACTTCAACTAATAAGTGTCATGGAAATGTATTGTAAATCAACAATATGGGATAATAGCATTATTTCAATTATTCAAAATGCTTTTAAAAATTCAAAGAATTTAATGAATAAATACAATAGTATATTCACAACAGGAACAAAAATATATCTACTGTACCAAAAAATAACTATTATTTAACAAGTATTTAATAATTAAAATAAAATCATACAATGTTGGTAGGAATTTTAAGGTGGAAAGAGGATTCATCGCTTAAATAAATAGAGATTCAGGGTGAAATGCAGAAAGAATTTCATTACTTTTTTTTAAAGTATCTAGAACTTCAATATTATTCCGAAAGAGTACAAATAATTAAATGTTTCTAATCTGTTTTACATTTATCCGTGCAGCAAAAAAGAAATACACTGAACAATTTTCTAAAAATGATTGGTGCTGACTATAATTCAGTTTCATAATATTACACATTTGCATGATTATAAACATGGCACGCAAAACAAATATACAACAAAGGAGCGCTCATAATACATCTCAATAATACGTCAATAATATTTTCAACCTAAAATATATTTTGTAACAATACAAGGATTTGTGTTTTTTTACTAAAAAATTCCAATATTTAAAATTGACAGTCACACCGCTCACCTGTAAACCGAGACCAAACTGGGACTGGTTGGTTGCCGTCTCAAAGGGCGT
>JAUZND010005501.1:0-11179 GCA_034780555.1 Coelogynopora nodosa
CAATAAAATGTACTTGATCGAGTGATTACTACCACAAGGGTACATCTGATCAATTCGTAAGTAGGAAAATCGAACTCGGCTACCTTGGTTTAGTCAGAATCTCCATTGAAATCACCCGGATCGGACTTTGCATGGCCATCGTACTGGTGGAAAATCAATAATTGTACATTGTAGTATAATTTTTTAAATTTTATTAAAAAAATTATATAATTAGTAAAACTTATTATAGGTAGAATTTTGGAAAAACTGAATTTAAGTGCTTAAATAAAAATGAAACTAAAAAGTTTTTTTGTTAGTTATAAAGTTAATGATTATTGTTGTAATTTAAAGTCGATCAATTATTTTTACATATAGTCAGCGTAATTATCATTTTCGTTTACGTGTGAGTATTTTCTTTGAGAATATTGGAACTATTGGAACCATTGAATTTACAGAGCGGTGTACATGGTAGCATATTTTTAAAACAGCTATACACCTACCTCCATTGCGTCCGGATTTGCATTCAAATCTTGTCAATTCTGGAACTGCCTTTGGAGTTTATATTATTACTATTTAGTTCATATTCTAAATAATTAAACATGTTTTCCACATTTATTATATTAAATTTATTTTCTTATAAATTTATGTTTATAAACATTCTCAGAAAATAACAACATGCACGAGTAAAGGATCAAACAATTATTTGTAGCCATATTTCCCTTGTGTAAAAAACTATTTATGTATTATAAATATGTACATTCATGCTGGAATATTGTAAAACTATATTTTTAATACAATATTTTATAGATATCTGGCATTTTACTTTGAATTTCGTATTCTTTTTCGTTTTTCAGAAACATGCATATATAAAAATCTAAGTTATATAATATAAAATATATAAATAATCCTGACAGATAGCTATAGATAAATAACAAGACTGAGATTTAAATTATAGAGAGAAGCTGAAAACTAAACCGAATGTTACACGGTTGAACGATTACAAGTAAAAAGCCAAAGCTGAAAAAAAAACAATGTCTATACCAAATATCTATAGAATAGATTGGCACAAAATCTAATTAAGATAACTAAATATTTAAAACAGAAGAAAATAACGAACCGCGTTTATATACTGCACCCTAAAACAAAAAAACCTCACAGAAACCGACAGGAGCGATCATATCTTATAAAAAATATTGAAAATTAAAAGAAAAATTACGAGTTTACAGATTCAAATTACCCTTCACATTCAAGCTCCACGAAAATGTTCAAGATTGGAAATTAAAAATAGTCAATATTCATTATCAAAAATTAGAACTTCATCCAAAAAAGCAAAAAAAGAAAATTACAAAAATCCAAGAAAACTTAAAAATGTCGAATTTAACTCGTTCTTGAAAAAGATGGTATGTCTGGTTTAGACTTATCCTTGTTCTTTTTTGTGATGCTTCTTTAATGTAGCTTTATCCGCTTTTTATAAGCTTTCTAGTTTATGCCACTTTCAAATAAATAATTGTCGCCAATGCAATATAAATAAATGCAACACATCTCTTATATTTAACAAATCTCAAGAACACACACAAATGTGTTAATATAATATTTATAGTTTAAAATAATTAAATGCTATAGCTATATATAATAAATTTGACGGACATACATGCAACTTAATTATTAAAATGTTTAAATATTTATTGAAAAATATGCGTCACATGCAAAGATTCTAAATAAATTACATTATTTAAATATTTAACAAAATTTTTTTTTAGATGTAAATGTTTTTCAATAATTTCAATGTTTTTCGTTAATTGAACAAGCTTAGACTGGGAAACAGCCAGATTACCTAAATGACCCCAATAATAAGTAGAAACCCCCTTAATTATATATTTCTTTTAAGCGATTTTGCAACTACCGAATATTCATAATACAAACAAAGGTTATTATATACCAAATAATAAAATTGTTTGCACAATAACTTGCAATTTTATCCAATTATAAAACATAAAGAAGCAGAGATACAAAAATACTGATTTAGTTGCAATGCGCTATAGAAAAAGATTCAAACATATGCTTTGCGCGCAACTTAGATACTCACAAAATTGTTATACTAATTTGTCGGTTGTCTTTGGTTCAACAAAACTTTATATGATACTTACGTATTATCAACACATTCATTTGGGACGATAATTAGGAGTAATAATTAGGGACAATAATTTCACAGAATGTGACACAACCCCTGGATTTTGTGGGCAGAAAAGGAAAGAGTCTCGAATTTCCTCCACGGAATCGCCAAGGTAATCGATTGCACATATCGCAGCTAAGCAAATAAATAATCTCCATTTGAAACTATCTATAATTATAAATCACTAGAACGGGTCAAATATTTACATCTATTTATAAGTTAACTTAATTTTCTTACTTTAATTAAGTTTAATATTATGTTTTAAATTAATACATACAATAAATTGTTGTATTTTATTATAAAATTTGGTTGTCTTTGTAGGGTTATTATAATATGGTATACACGTTTACACTAACTCGCTTATATATTAAATAACAAGCGTAATTGAAGTAGAAAAAAAATATATAAAACGTGTAAAAATGTTATATTAAACAAAATCGAAAATTTTTCACTAGCAAATATATGCTATATATTGACCTATATCTAAAATATATTGCTTCGTCCCATTTCCATGTGAAAAATTTCCCATTTTATTTAATACAAAATTTATAAAAATACTCATGTCAGTGTCACGTTTGGTTATTTTTCCATAATTTTCCTAAACTGGAGTTTATGATGTAGTCAGGTCATAAAAAATGAAACTAATTGATTATTAAAAAAAATAATAGGTCGATAAGGTAATTTGCATACTAAATGTTAGCTTAATCGGATGATAGAAAGTTTGTTTTTGCGGTTCCACGGAGCAAACCCTACAAAATATGTCCACGTACGAAGGGTGAATCTTTATAACAGTCTAAAAATATTGTGTAATCTTTTATATAGATATAATAAAAAAGTTAAATATATAGATATAAAAATTGATAGTTATAATTATATACATTTTAATTAATGTGTCGTTGATACAATATATGAAAATTTACTTTACGTATGTTATTTAAAACATTTATAAATTAAGGACAGGACATACTTATTTTCTGACCTAAACAATCATATAAAGGTCATTATTAATAATAAGGAATTTAATGTGTATGCGACGCTTTGACATAAGGAATAATGCGATGCATAGTATACGTCGTAAATAAAGTTCTTTAACCAATACTTATTTAAAATGAAAAACAAAGTACAACATCGTTAAATTAAGTAAGAAATGATGCAACGCGCTTCAGAATTATTATACGGAAGAAATTCTTGCAACATTTTATGCAACCTTCTATATATATTTAATAATTATGAATGTATATATATATATATTAACATATATCAACTTTAACTATTAAAAAAGAATGTTTTGTACGATATAACGTTTTATAATTACGATTTGTATATAGATAAAACAGATAATCACGTACTTTGAATCATTAATAAGATTAGTACAATTATATAATAACATCAGAATAGAACCAATACAAAATACATAAGTGGGTATATCAGATATAATGTAAAGCCTGAAATGTAAACAAAATAGAGGAAAATTGCACTACATTTCTAAATATCACAATAATAAAGCTTCATTGCTTATAAAAACACAGTCTATATATATATATTGGATATATATATATAAATAAATGTTCAGTCAAATGAATATAAATCAATATTAACAACGATAAGTAATAAGTTGAGTTCAATATCCCGCATATATTTTACGGTAATCATCAAGTCTGTGAGTACAAACAACAAGATAATGGCATTACAGTCTATCGCTCCCCTCCCCCCATCCTTGATTTATGAAGGGACATGATATGTGATATACAGCCGAAATTCACCGATTTTGACCGTGATCTAGAGCTGGCAAAACTCGTACAGCAGCTGTCTTCTTGATCGGGCCTCGGCGAATGTTCAGAATGCGCTGATCCTGCCGAATGTTTCTAGGATGAATGGTGCGGAAATTATGAATACAAAATATATTTTTAAAAGAAGAACATAAAGTTTAAACATTTTACAAATGTACTATATTGGCGTGATGTTTTCCGATGGTAAATTGTTAAACTTCTTAAAACATTTCCATTATAAAGTACAATGTGCATCTAAGGTATCGAAAAGTATAAAAAATATCCAAAAAATCAAATAGCACCAAAATATATAAAAAGTGGAAATACATTAACAAATGAAAAACAATGATATTTTTTTTAATATAATGCAGGGACCAATAAAATAATGTGTTAAATATAAGTGAGAGGGCTTATCACTCACATGTATATCATAATAATTGTTAAAAGCAAAGAAAAACACTTTTTCATTATTATTTCCCAGATAATATTGCAGATTTATTTTGCTTGAATTATGAATCATGGAAATAATTTGTCTGAATAACAATTAAAGAATTAATATATTATTTAACTGAGTACAACTAGATACTAGTATATTAATATTTCGTCGTCGTCACCAACAAATAGCCTATCTCGAAACTTCCCGGATATTAAAAATTGCCTTAAGTCGAAATTGTAACTTTTTATTTTTTTAAAAATTATATAATGTATACCGATCGACTACTGAAAGCATATTTTAAAATTCGAATTATAAATTAACATTAAATGTGAACATGAAAATAGCCTATCTTTTGCTTTCAAATTATCGTAACTAGCCCAACTAAGTAGGTATCTCATAATTGAAAATAGCATAACTTTGTTGCATCTTAAATTTACACTGTAAATTGCCTAACTATAAGGCTGGGTGACCTACCTCCTATATTATGTTGTAAGGATTAAAATAATATTATAATCTGCTTCGCTGAGACTCATTTACTTATGTAAACATATTATTAAACTATTAATTACTATTAAACACATTAAACTTAATAACTCATTGCTCAATAACAATATAATTTTATTATTATTTTAATAAACATTTTAATTTAAAATATTAGAAATCAACGCACCTATGATCAATATTATTATACAATATAATTTACTTACACGATGTCCTTATGAATTATTATTTACTCAGGAATAAAAAAGAATATGTTTTTACGCGAGTCCTGTTTTAATTGCATTGTTGAATCATTGTTCACTATCGTCTTGAAATATATATTCAATATTATTTCGAACAACATTATTATTTTATGTATTTATAATTTATAAAGATTTACGTATAGCTATCTCAAGGTTCAAATGTGATCATAACAGTTGGACAATCTTTATTTAAGACAATACTACGAGACCGGATTAATTTTTAATTTAGTCTGGACCAGTCTGATCTCAGACCTCAAACATGAATATCTTAGCATATACATGTCTGTATTGGGAATGTTCAAACAGATTATTTTTTTATGACCGGAGGAAATATTTGATAAATGTTTTTGCTAAGATCAAAACATAGTTGAACTGTAAAAAGTACGTCAAAATTTATTACAGTTTATATCTAACTATTTATTTATTTAATTATATTCATAATTCATATTATTTATTATAATAGAACTATATTTTATTCGTCTCATATAATCCTATGATAAACATCTTCTTCTATTATACAGATTGGCTGCGAAATCATCCACGCTTCAGTTAAAAGATAATGCCCCCGATGATCCAGTACATGTTTCATTAGTTCATGAACCAATTCCACTTGGAGACGAGACTCTAATATATTTTATGTTAGAGTCTAAAAGGAGATTGGATTTTAAGTCCTGGTAAGGATACCAAGATCATTTAAAATTGAAAGAAAACACTCGAAAGGAAAAGAACAAGGACAAAGAACTAGCATCATCTTCAGAGGAAGTCTTGATGATTAGCAGTATTATTGTGATACTTCCAAACAAATAAAATATAAATGTGATCACAAGATCGAGACCACATTCCAGCTTATCTTTCAGCGTTCAATACAGGTGAAAGAATCAAAACCCCTGTATCTCCAACCGCTTCCCCTGAGCTACAGGAAGTATAAAGATCTCCAAGATTTGAAGATTATTATACATCCGGACCATCACCAGTATTTTGACAATCTGCCATATTTGCCAAAGTATGGTACTTTTAAAGTAAACAAAGTTCACCTTCAAACTTTGGGTTCATTATATTATTTCGAAATTTTTTCAAAATTAAAAAATTACAATCTATCTCTTGCTCGTCAACTATCTCTTAATTCCAGATACATCGATGATATTGCTACTCCCAACATCCATATAATCTATGTTGATATAGTGTAATTAGTTGATGTGATTACTACATATTTAGGCTAGGATTAAATACTGTGGTTCATTACCGATTCCATAACTTTACATGTTACACTATAAATACGCTTACACGATAAAAATAACAGCGTTAGATGTATTATGGGGTACAGGACCATACTCTAGAATTTATCTCATTTTAAATTTAAAAATTCTCAAATAAAAACGGTGACCAGTAAAAAGGCTTGTTTTTAAAACTAAAATACAACATTTTCATTTGTTTTATTCAACAGCTCCCTGATTATCATGCATAAAGATGTCTTGAAATGACACTGTCATATAATTGATAAGATTTTCAACTAAATTGACAGAATAAAGGTAATAGAAAATTTTGCAAAAGACTTCATCAATATATTTTAGCCCTCATATTTCCGATAAATGCTTAACTTATAATATAGTGCTTTGTAGGAAATATTTCATGGTTAGGTAGATATATCTATTTTGAGGAAGTCAACCCACTATTACTAGTTATACTATATTTTAAAATATTATTCTTTTAAAATAAAGTCTAAAGTTTAAATGGACTTTTCTCCGACATTTTAACACTTACAATTTTAATTAGGCTTCTTAATTAACGGCAAGAATTAAATTATAATCAAATATATTGTTGTATAAGACCAAGGTTTCTTTCCTATTTCAAGCAAAAGTCAAGAATACAGTTACTGTTAAAGAGCGTTAAATCGAATTTTTCTAAATTTAAACAACGAAATAGGTAATATAAAATTGTGTTTTTTATTTAACAATTTGGATATTTTTAAACATAATAAATCAAAAAGACTGAATATAAATATTTTATTTAAAATATTAGCAATTAATTAAGTAAATAAATTAAACAGTTAAATTCCACGTTTCAACTATAAAGTGTTCATCAACAGAAAGTAATACAATTGTATAATGTGTGTGTGTGTATATATAGTAAAAACATTAAGTTTCCGTAATTATTTCTGTTTCATTATTAACAGAAATATAATTAAAACAAACTGAAAATGATAATAATCATTATTTATTATCGTATTTTTAAAATATTATAAAGTATATTCAATTAGCAAATTTTATACACACATCGAATACATTAATATACACATCGAATCGAACCTTGCGTGTACAACTGACTTCCCTTGAGTAGCATGAGATGAGTGACTACTGCCAACGGCCAATCCAGTAACTACAATGATATGTAAAGTATCTTTTCCAAATTTTGTAAAAGCATACAAAAGATATACTTCAAATTATTTATTTTTCCAAATGAAGCGAATAGACTAATTTTGTCAAAAATCTGTAGTAATTTTAGTTTTCGAAGTAACTAAGCAAACTATTGTAAGCAATAATGCAAGTAGCAAAAATAACTGAATTATTGAATCACTCGAAAATTGCACGTCCCCCCTCCCACTTCTTCCCCTCTCCACAACTAATACAGCTGATTTATGCAAGTGTTATAAATGCTAACTGGAGATTTAAAAAACCGGGAAATACGGAGAACAAACCTCCCAATAATTATATGTACGACGCACGCAGCACTTAACGGCGGTCACTAACTCTTCCGATAACAACCCACCCACCTGATCCCGATGCTCCGCTTGGGACTGTGTCGGCCGTGCGGGGGACTGCCGGTACGCCCGGTCGTAATCAGGTCGTCCATATAGTCACCCCCACGCTGTGTAAAACCCCCACCGCCGCCCCCCTTGAGTTCGTAGATGTTGACCGCGGCATTGGCTAGCTCCACCTGACACGCCTTGCGCTCCTCGCTTGCCTTGTAGTAGGCCTGGAGTTGAAGTCATGTGTTGTGGGCATGAGTTGTGGGCATGGATTGTAGGCATGGGTTGTGGGCATGGATTGTGGGCATGGGTTGTGGGCATGGATTGTGGGCATGGGTTGTGGGCATGTGTTGTGGGCATGTGTTGTGGACATGGTTTGTGGGCATGGGTTGTGGGCATGGATTGTGGGCATGGATTGTGGGCATGGATTGTAGGCATGGATTGTGGGCATGTGTTGTGGGCATGTGTTGTGGGCATGGGTTGTGGGCATGGGTTGTGGACATGGGTTGTGGACATGGGTTGTGGGCATGGGTTGTGGGCATGGATTGTGGGCATGGATTGTAGGCATGGGTTGTGGGCATGGGTTGTGGACATGGGTTGTGGGCATGAGTTGTGGGCATGGGTTGTGGACATGTGTTGTGGGCATGGGTTGTGGGCATGAGTTATGAACAAGCAATGAACTAAAATGCACATTATTATACAGTACTAGAAAGTTTATAAAATATATATTTCCTATTGTAACAAAAATAAACTTCGAAATTTTATTTTGGAATTAAAAAATAAGATAACATTATGCAATATAGTACAATTCAGCAGATAATTAACATTAAATTCTGTTTCATATAATAAATTTGCAGAAGATCATGATTACAAACATGAAATAGAATAAAATAAACTTCTTGAATTGCTTTATAAATTGACATATATTGGTAGACAGCCTTCAGCCTTATCAACTGTACAAAACAGACAACAGTTATAGCAAAATTAAATAATCCATTTTTATGGAAATGGCTAAATTAAATACGTTGTAAGAGTTGGAATGCTACATATATACAATATATAAATAAATTATAGGCATAAGGCTATATTTTCCTATACATTTATTTTCAATTTCTTCAATATTTCACATTACCTGTTAATAAACCTGGACATTCAGCTTCGAAATATAAAGGCAGCATAACTTATTCGTATTTATTATTTTAATTAATTACATTCCAATTCTAAGACCTTATTTATCTTGTTATAATTACATGGTGCCCATATAGCTTTTGTTATTAAATCAACAAAGCTTATGAATAGAAGGAATTTATGGTGGTATTTTATTTTAATTATCAATACATTTTTTAGAGTAGAGGAGTTGAAGCCACGATCCTTCAGTTTACCTCTCGTCCACAAGTCCACCTTAAGTGTTGTGTGATTAGATTAACCTATAATTCCACATATTGAGTTATCTATACGGTTAACAGAGAAAGGAATTAAGCAGAAGATATACCGCAGACTGGCTCAGGCAAGTTACAATATAGCTTAGACATATAGCTACATATTATATAAGCACACGAAAGGTTAAATAAACAGTGAAATACAATTTTTACTTTATTCAATTCAAAACAATGAAATACCACAAATTCTTTGAAAGTGCAATGAGTCTTATACAATCATATGCACATCACCGGAAGTTAATGGTGTACTTCAAATCAATCTCTTCAAATGAGTCAGTTATAGATAATGTTGAAACGTATTGTAATATTAAATCACAACAAATGCAGAAAGTTGTTACATATATATTGTGAAAAAGTATGAAATCAACACAAATAATTAATAAAGCAATAAAATGAAAAAACACAAAAAATTACCCATTAATCAGTTCGTTCTGAAATATTGAACAAACAGTAAAAATATATACATAATTATATATAGGGCCTATGTACAATATCAAAATTAAAGTTGTATTAGTAATTATTTGTACATTATGTATATAATTGATTATTATTTAAACAATCATCTAACATAAATTTAGAATCATAATTATTTATTATGTTATTATCAAAATTATTATATAAAAACAAAAATTTAGAATCATAATTATTTATTATATTATTATCAAAATTATTATATAAAATTTATTATTAGAGTGAATCTCCAAAATATTTTTTCGAATTATTACATACTTAGATAAAGCTTCTTTTTAAAATCTCAAGGAAGTCAATATCACAAAAGTATAAATATATTTAATAAAAACCAATTCAACGTGGGAAACACCCAATAATGAATTTTAAACATCATTGGCCATTTTGCTAATAATAACCTAATAATTATTAGCAAAATTATGTTTATTCCATAGAAAAATGGACAGTTTTATAGATTTTAATAGGTAGTATATACAGAAGAAATAACAAATGCTGAAAGAAATCATATAGATACAAAAGAAATAACAAATCGATTAAAGTTTCGATGCTTTTGATCAGATTTTAAAATATATTTGCATTTATTGTCTCTCGATTCTGCGTTCCTGTTTTCGTGTTACGGTTTTTCTTTAAACTAAAGTATATTCTGTTTTATTTGATATCATCGAACAACACGTGAAAAAGTCAAGATCATTAGCTAAACAATTTTTTTAAATGTTATTCTCACATATTATTTTTCCGTTGCGTCGGAGTATTTGTTGGCATGGCGGGGGAGGATTCCAATCTCCAGTAACCATGCATATGGCTTTTTAGTATTAATGAGCTACAATGCAATAAAAGGCCTCAACATTCTGTATTCGTTGATTATATTTTTAGAAATTTATTAAAAATTTCTACTTGATTTCCATATGGAAATATGGAACTAAATGTGCACATTATAGATATTAAATTAAAGAAAACAGGGAGGTATCAAGGACACCCAAACTGTATTTTTTATTGTTTCGCTTATAAATAGTTTCCAATAGCTTCAAATGGCCCTACAGTAACTAACAGTACACATATATTTACAACATATGAGTACCAATTGGCAATATGTTCCTGTTGCCAAATAAACACAGTTCTAACATATAAGTATATAATTGGTACATTTTATATTTGTCACAAACTATTTTAGTAAATTAGCAAATAATTAAAACGCAAAACAAAACACGAATTGACAATACATCGATACAAAAATGTAACAATATACAGGGTGATTCATAAGTCCCTACGACATAGAATTCTATAAAAATACATGAATTTAGAATTTTTGAATTTTGAATTTGTTATTGTCAAAGTTATCGATTACACATCTAGTCTACTAAAAACACGCAAAGGAAACATTTATAGTCCGCAATAGATTTCAAATAATATTATTGCATTATGACTG
>JAUZND010005502.1:0-11179 GCA_034780555.1 Coelogynopora nodosa
TAACATACTGTATATAGAAATAATCCCGACACAGCGGCTGTGTCATCCGCTCGAGCGAAGGCACTTAGATCGGACACGCTGGTTACAGGGGTCCAATGTAACCCTACTAGGGCTGTGATAATTTTTACAAAATGAGTACAATTTTTATTTTAATTGTCTGACAATTTGTTAGTTGCATTATAAAATAAGTATTAGACTGTATTCACTGTAACGATTCATCTGATCTTGTTTCGACATGGGAAATTAAGAGAAAATTTAACTACGTAGTAATTATATTGGCATTTGTATACAACCGATGCTTAATAAATGTAGAGAAAAATTATTAATTGAGGCATCTGTTTCAAAAAACTCAAATTAACTTTGCGAGTATATAACGTGACATTTATTATTAAATAAAATTAGATGAAAACTTTTATTTATTAAATAGCCTACATTGAACAGTCTAACACTGTATTTATGCTTACTAAAAGGAAACAAATGACCATAATTATTAAATAAAATCCATTTCACTCGTTCATTAAGGTGAATTCATTTTAGTTTGCTTATAAGCCTCCTATATATAAAAAAGCACAATATAATAAAATTAAAACAGAAAAATGTATTACGGTACATCTAAGATTTTTAAGATCATGTAACATATTTGACTTATGAATATATTAAATATTTCACATTTAATAATTTGATACATATATGCAATTGCGGTGTTTATTATAATCGTCTTTATATTATCTATTTTTCCCTTAGTAGTAGACTGTGAGTTTGTTTAATTTGTATATTTTAGTGTTACTTTATGAAAACAGACTGTTCTATATTAGTTTAATAAGGAAAATATGTTTTTTTAAAAATATTTATTAGAAACAATTATAATACATTTTTTAATTATAAAATATATATAATAATTTTCGCCTTTTATAATATGTATCATCAGATTGCACCGTTTTAAAAAATGTTAAACACAATTTGTTTTTTATAGTTTAAGTTATAAATAATATTTATATTAAGATTAGAACGAAAAACGTAATAAATTAATGTAATATACATATATTCTAACTTGATTATATTATGCTATTAATATTCTTATGAATATACATATTATATTAAACACTATTTATAATATAGCTTTAGCCCAATCGTCAAAATATGGTCGGTTTCTAAAAAAGCTAATGTGTTGTCAGTTTTCATCGAAACAGCGCTGCTGGCAAGAAATTAAAAATGTGAGCTTCTATATACAATACAGTACCATGATAACATTCTTTTCTCTGATTGTATAGAAAACATCGGGCAACTGCCAGATTCCATTACCCATTATTTCACTATAATCCCTAATATATTCCCTGTAGTAAAGTGTTTGTTTTCGTAAGGAAGGCCGGGGAACAAAACTAACGCAGATTTTAATAAATGATCGTGTATGTTCCTTTATGTCTACATAATAAGCATCATTAGACTTTGTACTTTGTTGTTTTTGATAATAAATCACGTTGGTATATATTCTGAACAGCGTCAACATTGGGGAATTCCTTGTAGCGAGCAAACAGACGCACATCATTTTACTTCAATGTTGAAATAAAAAATATTCATTATTGTTTTGAAATCGTTCATCATAATTATTATTAATAAAATCTGGTTCATAGTTTAATAACAGCGTGTTTATTTAAAATTGTTTGAATATGTGGTATATTTTGATAAATTAATTATCATTAGTTCATGTAAATTAATTTATGGACATTTGGGATGGATTTCATAAAGCGGTTCTAAGCTAGCACCGGTGCTAACTGACGCCTTAGCACCGGTGCTAAGAAATTATGCATTTCATAAAGCGGTTCTAGGCTAGCACCGGTGCTAGCACCAATCAAGTTAACTCCTTATTTTAGCATCACTCACGGGTGGTTCTAACGGTAGCGTTTTCATTATTTTCTATTTTTGTTTCAAGAATATTCGTACAATGGCTTATTTGTTGTTATTAAATAGACGAGCGTTAAGAAGGGGACGATTATTTCGTGATAATTTTTCAAATATGGAGTTTAGACAAAGGTACCGTTTGTCTAAAAGGGGTACAAGTCACCTTTCCGATTTACTACGTGATCGTTTAGAACCTAATAGAAAACGTAATTTATCGATCTCTTCGGAGATGCAAGCGTGACTTTTTTAACATCGCTCATTTTCTGGGCTGATCGGGGCCGGCTATAATTGACTGCACCCATATTCGAATTGTTTTTAATGTCGTGCCCAGCTTTATATATTATGACAAAGCTTTACCGACTTAATAAAGTACATTAGTTGATAAAGTCAGAGCATGTGAAAACAAAAAAACGACTCGACAGTAGTGTTATACTAATATATATATATATATACTAATATATAAATAGAAATGGGAATGGGAATGGGAATTCCGTCTTTCAGGCGGTGCCTGTTAGCACCGGTGCTAAATTGTTTTATAAAATCGGAAACGGAAGGTGGTGCTAGTTAGCACCAGTGCCAGCGTAGCACTAGTGCTAGCTTAGAACCGCTTTATGAAATCCACCCTTGGTTTTCATTGAATTTCACCAAATAAATTTAAATAATCTTATTAATTTAATGATTATAAACTTTATTCTCTTTAGATTTATATAATTAATAAATAAATAAATGTATTTCTTTTTTATTATATATTTATTTTTAAAATCTTTTTTCTTGATATCCAATAAAAAATATCATTATGATAATAATACATATAAGTAAATGTATAAGATAACATACATATAAGTAAGTAATCATTATATAAATTCATTTTATTAATGTTTATAATATAATGTACGATAATTTCTTTTGAAACATTTATTTAGATTAATATTTTCCTGATCTTTTCAATACACTTTTAATATATACTTCAAATGGAAAATATAAACTTTCACACCTAAATCATATACTCTAATCGCTAATCGGTCATTGTGAACAACATTAACCACGGGGCTTACGGCCTTCGGTTTATATTTCCTTAAATGACCTCAAAAACCATTCATTATATCTAACATAATGCACAGTTTATGGTGTGATGTGAATTATTTTTGTGTATTAAACTATTATATGCAAGCATCACAGGGAAATTGACTCAAAAATGAGAAAATTGAATTTTCATCTTTTGTCTACTATACATTAAATAATATTATAAACCGAATGATATTTGAAAGCGCATTAATTGGTTAACAAAAAACTCACAATGACTCACAATGTTCATAGCGCGTCATCAACTATAAATGACATGCGTTATATCAAAATATTAAAGCGACTTTTAAAAAATCGATTGAACAATTTCAGAAATCGATAAACTGAAAGTGTTTATTCATTCATAACATACATTATAAATTTCATTTATTGCTAACTTGAAATGTTGAAATAATTTACATTTTTAAAATTTCATTCTAAATGCTTCTTAAATTCATATAAAACACTATTTAATTAATAAATTGAAGGATTATCAAAAAACACGACTTGATAAATCTTTAAATACTTTTTTTTTAAATAAATTAAATTAATACTTTCGTAAATTTTAGCAGAAATGTAAGATTGAAAATTATAGTTAGAATGAGTAATTAGTAAATAGTTAAGACAACATCTATTTATAAATCAGTTAACAAATAAGATTCGTATAATTAATCTATGATTCAATCATTCTTACAGTATAGTATATAAGCAATACTTACTTTTACTTCTTTATATTGAGATTTCGTCAACCAAACATAACACATATTTCAAACTATGTTAACGCTATTTGCCTTATATGGTATATAATACAAGAATAAATAGAATCAATAATAAATTAAGGCTTGACGATAAATAAGGACAAGTAATGGTCACTTGTGATGAATGCAAAAGAAAAACCACAAAACAATTTAAAGTTTATTACAATTAGTATAAAATATCCGAGCTTTCACCTTTCATCAAGAAGGCATAATCATGGTGAGATTAATCATCACCATGATCACTAAAATCATCACCATGATTATGGCTTGATTGATGAAGGGTGAAAGTTCGAATATTTTGTATTAATTGTAATAAACTTTAAATATAATAATGTTTTTTTTCTTTTGCACAAGGCTAGACGTTAAATATTCTCCTACATAATAACAAAAATATTGTCAAATGATTTCTTTTTCTCATCGTCTAATAAAGAAAAACAGTACAACAGAGGAATAAATTCCAGATATAGGTGAAAAGCTTTTTGTGTGAAAATGATATTTTTTCTGATAATTATTTTTAACTGTATTTCAAATATAAAATTTGTTGTACTTTTATTAGATAATTTAATTTATTTAAATATTATTACTAAACCAAAAATATTAGATTGACAAGCATAAAGTTTCATCATTAATTACTAAACAAACAAACATAATGCACATATAAATAATTTCGTAAAAGTTACAATATTGTTTAGTAGTATGTAGGGCTATAATAACGGTTGGATTGTAATCTTTCACAACTGGTTACATTGTAAAATATAGATATAGTTTGTTTTATTTATTTATTTCAGAAGAATAAATCAATGTTTATACTGAACTCAAACTCTACTGCTATAGCAAACTGATTGAAAATAAATTAAAGAATGCTCTTCAAAACCTAACGATTTACGAAGATAAAAGACTGCAAGTCGTATTCATATCTCAGATTAAAATAAGTTTAACCAATTACCTGTTTTTTCTGAAATTTCATCAATTACAACTTTTTTCATAGCGTACACGATTATATAATTAAAAGGACAAGAGTATGTAGGATATTTTATCTCTGAATTTTCGTCGATAAAATTGAGAAAATTAACCCAGCTTAATTATGTATATGTGTTAGCACTAAATTATGACAATTATTGGGAATAAATATTAAAAATTAAATTAATATATACTACCACATTATCAGCAATACCAAAATATGAAAATGGAATTAGCAATACTTGTAATTTAATCAGCTAAATAAATCTATTAATATTATTTAGCAATGTAATAACATTAAATAAAGTTAACACAAGCAATGATCAAAGTTCATCAACCTGATTTAACACATTTTGGATTTCTAGTACATTGATGTATTGATAAAAAAATTAAAATATGCCACTCATTTTGCTGATATATCGTCTGGACTAACTGTTTCATGTTTATTGATGTACATATATTATTCTTCATAAATGAATCTTTCATTAATCGACTATATAAGTCGTAATTAGACTTTAGATATGCTGAATTTTTTACCAACTAAAGCGTTAAACTGTACAATCCTTTCATATGTAATTCAGTTCTGAGTATGCATAGATGCATCATGTATAGACGTAATTATACGTGTTAACTTTAAAAAGAAATTTACTACTTTGATTTTTGTGTAATCAAATTTTTTTTAACACACAAACCGTAGCGTTAAGCTGCTGGCATTAACTGGTAAATGTACAAGTTTAGCACAAAAAGTGATAATTATTTATTTTTAATTTTTTAGTATATATGCACTACGTTTCACTTGTCGGATTATAATAAATTGTATTACTATTTATTACTATGCACCCTTGATCCAACTTTATTAATTATCTCTGATCAGCTTTTATAATATTTTGAATTCACTTACAGTTTCTTCTGCTTTTATTATAGGTCAAACATTTTGATATTTGTAAATGACTAGATTTTTGAGACATTTTTGTACATTTTAGTTGTTAATGAATTTATTCAGCATTATTATTATTTTTATAATTAAAAATAAAAATAAATTTCTCAGAAGTTCATATGTAAAAAAATTATTTTTCAGCATAACTTATTATTAAATAAAAACAGAGGTCTTACAAAATATCATCTCATCAATAAGTAATTTAATTCCTTAATATTGTTATTCTTATTAGAGACAACATATTTCAGGCAGAACTAAAATAGCTAGATTGAACAGCGAGATTGAACACGGAAGCCTTTATAAGTTAATGTTGGTTTTGACACGCCTCAATGTTATCATTATGTATAGTATGCATGTGGCCAATGTATATTATATATTCTTACCAGCTTAACTGCGCTGTACCCTACTAATATTGTTCATCTCTGTTATTTTGATATTTTTACCAATTATTTGAAGTAAATAAGCAGCTTCTAGTTTCCTATAATGTTTCTATAATAAAAAATAAGGGAAATAATTTATTCGATGAGTATTTTACGTGATAATTTTGCCATTACTAGTTGAATATATATATATATATATATATTTATTGTATAAAATAGGGTAGAAAAAAAATTCATTTAATTATGTTTTGGAGGTATTCAATATTATCAAAGCTGTAGATGTTAAAAGAATCCATTTTGAATACGACCAAAGTATCTACAATAAAAAATATAGAGGATTTTATACATAGCAAAAATGGTACATTAATAGGGCTAAAAAAGGTGGGCAAAAAGTATATCTATTGGGGCCCTGAATTAGTGTTTCTGTTTCTGTTGCGTTAGTTAATTAGATAGTTATTTCGATAATAATTTTGATAATTTTAAGTTCGTAGTATAATATTATGTGAATAAGCGAATTACAAATAATGAATATATTCTTGAAAAATGGTTAATTCTTATTTTCTGACAAAATTGTCGCTATACTAAAATGATATTATCTGTTGAGAGAGTTTAGTATCATTGTTACTATAATAAATACATACTGCTTCAGATTGGCGAAGAAAAATGAACAGAATAGTATTCCAACAAACATTGATGTTTCTATAAAATATATTTAAAAAACATTGACAGATATCTAGGCCTAAGTTTGTTTATATTTAGAACTGTCTAACAATTTGATTAATGGATTAGTAAACATGTAGGCAAATATTTGAAAGAATCTCCATCTGTAAATATTTTTTTATAAGTAATCTGAAAATGCTTTAATAAAAATTATATATATTTATCTCTATAACTGGAATTGTATAAATATATAAATTAATTTTTTTTTATGTTTTAAAATTACACAAAAAATTAAACATGGTAACCTTTGAAAATAGTTGCTGTCTGTATATTATTATTTTTAAAATAAGATTTAATCTTTCGAAAAATCATATACATGTAATATGGAATTATTATCTAAAAATTAAGATCTATAGGAAGCCCTTTATAGGCAACTTATATTAAGAGGTATGTCAGTATAATATGAGATATAACAAATTTTATCACAAATTGTCAAGAAAATAGTAACTTCGATATTACAAAAATATTTGTCCTATCGTAAATTTGATTTATTAAAATTGTCTATTAACTAACGTAAACCTGGGAACCTCTGGGATTTACAATATTCAGTTTTTAACTACAGTTACCTTTAAGTTATGTGTGGATACAGGTATATAACCAAATTCATTTATTTAACTGGTTATTATTAACAATTTGTCAATGTAATTTGTGTCTTCTGTAAATGGTATTTAAAATATTGTAAAATAATTTAAGTTAAATTTAAATTTAAATTAAGTTAAATTTAAATAATTTATTTAAAATACTGAAAATATGTTTAAAAAAACACTATCGTTATACTTATTTTCGTCCACTTTTTTTTTATCTAAGCATGATTTTAAGATGATTACCTTCAAAATATTGTCTTTATAATTTAAATTAATCATTTTAATTAATTACTATAACACATTCATTTTGTTTTCATTTATTTTAAGAATTCGTGACTATGATGACTGTGACACGATGATGAAGATGGAAGGAAAGATACAAACATTTGAAACTTTGAATGGGATACTATCCTATATTTGCAAACATTATCTACATTTACTTTATACTGTTATTATTTGTACAAAATACAAAAACCTCTTTTCTGTAATAAATGTAATGGTCAAATTGTATAGATATGACTATTTATTACTGTGTTATTGTATAATTAGTATAATATCGTTATTCAGTAGACATAAGTCCGAACAAAGAAGCCACTTTTTTAATGCACTGTTCTACATGTTCAACTAAATTATTAAATAAACTATAATAAAATTATTGTTAATATAGCATATTTTTTAATAAAAAATGTATAAATGATATTTTTTAATTAAAAATATGGGTGAACAAATATAAACCAACAAACTCATATATAACACGTATTGTGGTATTTTACGAGGTGTATAGATATTGTAGAAACAAGAGATAGATATTAAATTTTTTAAACAAAAACTAATTAACATCCTCTTTATTTCAATATTTAATATAAATTCAACTCTGAATAATTGTTAAAATAAGTGTTACGTAGCATTCATAACGTTGACATTTAATTTTCCATTAACTGAAACAGATATTATTAAGAATAATAAAAAAACGTTAAAGATAATAAATAATAATAATAAAATAATAAAGACAGTACATCTATTTTTGAATGTTTAAATCTAAATGTGTATGCTTTTTAAATCCACTTAGTTTACTTTTTAAGTAGTATCTGTTTTGAATAAGTTAGAGAGTAGTATAAAATAAAGAGATCAAGGTCAGTATAGACAGAAACTCAATAAAACACTTTCGGACGATTGTGTGGCAACTTTTTCTCCGTACCTTTAGGTACAACATATACAATTTAAACCAATCATAATCGCGTAACGAGTTTTCTATTTCTATGACTTCCTATTGATCAATTTAAATATTAGGTCATTTTCGATTAATTAGAAGTTGTCGATATAAATTTTCCTATACTTACAAATTGATAATATTAATATTAAATGATAATTGAAGTAAATTTCATAATTTTATCTAACACAATGTAGCATCTACCGTAGGTATATAAAGGTAATTATTGATTAAATTTCATTTCAAGGGGTAGCCTAGTTTGAATAATTCAAGTATGAGGAGCGTAATAGTAATAATTATAAATTGATATATGAAGTATGCTGATGGTAGTAATCAATGAATCAAGTAAACATATTGACTTTTCCTAATACAATGCCAATACAGGCAATCGATATTTCCGATCGTGAAATTCCAAATATATCGATTATTTGGAGTATGACTGCGATAATTGAAAATATATTCAAGTTATATGAATAGTATTAAAGCTCATTAAGTAGTTAAAATACGTATATTATTGATATATACTAGCGGTACATATTTCAACCTTTATATACCATGTTGCATTCAAATCAATATATATTAAAGTTTACTAACTATCATCAAAATTTAGTCTGCTTTGTTCTGTATGACTTCTGTATGACTTCTGTTTGATTGCTGTTTTATTAAATCTCACGTATTCTTATGTAATAATTGATAGTTTAGCATACCATAAAATCCCCATAACTTCTTACTTAAATAGCCAAAATCCTTAACTTTTATAAAGTTAAATTCCTTAAATCTTAAAACTCTTAGCCTCAATTTAAATATTTAAAATTTTTCTAAACTCCTAATGTTCAATAGCCTACACTAAAATCACTAAACTAGTGAGGTTAATCACCCCAAAATTCCCTAACTTCTAAATTTAAATACAATACAATTACTAAAATGCTTAATTTTAATATATACACTAAAATCTCTAAACTCCTAAAATCATAAACGATTTTTGCCTAAATTTTATTTTTGAAGCACACATGATTAATCACCTCAAATGACATTTATTATTTTTCCTAAATATTTTGTAAGAGACAGAGTATACAATAGCGGAGCAAGCACTTAACTTATAAAAAAAATGTCATTGTCTACTGATCAATTTCTTTCTCGTCTTTCTCTTCAGTACTCGAGTTTTTAGACAGTCATCTGTTATTTCAGCACACGAAGTCCATTGTCCAACTCGCCATCGAACTTTAAAGAGACAAATATATTAACTTCGATATATTGCATATTTCAAAACAGAGTGCTGCCAATTCATTGTAATATATTATTTGAGCGTAGAATAGTTTGTTTGGCTGATTGTTCAATATTGGTATAACTTACTAATTCATACACGTTTACTACCGGATAGCATTTTACTTTTAGTAAGTTTAAGCTACAGTTACACTAACAGAGATAAATGTGACCGTAATTTGCAGCAGCACAGATGAGAATTTCGAATAGGGGTTTCCTAGATCAAATAGAAGAGGCACTGAATAATTTAAATTTGAGATATTTTCGATAATATAATGTATAATTTGTATATACCTGAACTAACCTAATGTAAAGAATTGTTGGATAAACAAATCATTATTTATAACTAAATATCGGTATATTTAGACCAAATAAAGTACTGCGCTCATATATATAATAATAGATAACCTAATAAATCACTTTATTACATCAAATTAACTCGGTCAACTAATTAACAGCTGGTGTTTTATTGATATATTTTACATATAAAATACATATACACGAAGCACTTTTTTAAATTTTAGATAGGTATTGATATGGCCCGTAGAAAAAACTTAATTGGCGAAGATTTTGAAATTCAAAAAAATATATATTTAGAATTATATCAAATTAGAACACCCTAAAAGTGATATACTTTTACAGCCTGTTTAAATTATTATGTTATCAAAAATGAATAGGCAATTATTACATTTTTAAGGTTTTTTTAAAATTAAATGGGCACAATATTTTATTAGGACATTATCATAGCCCTTGACCTTTTTGGTATACACATTATATTGCATTTTTATATATTAAGAAAAAGGTATGCCTTTTATTATGTTGGGTTTCCTGAAACCCTGCAGACATCCCTATCTGAGCCCCTGATTGGACAAATTTATTATGAATGTCTACTTAAATATCTATGAGTTCATCATTTTAAATTGATTCATTTTTTCATATTTCTGCTTAAATTATTAAAAAAATTATCTTCATTAAAACACACTTCTATGGTGTCTCGATTAATTAAGAAATATAGTGTAATTTCAGTTGATTTCCTATTGTTTATTTATTTATATTTGTTATTATTATTTAGATTGCTTTTTATTTATTTATTTATGTTTCCCTTCATATTACTTTTGAAATTATAAACTATCCTTTTTGTGTTAAAAAACACAGCCATTGTTACATTAAAGAATTACACAAAAGTATACGACAATTTGAATTTCAACATTTTCAGTGTGAAATTGTTAATACTATGACAATAAATTCATGTCAATTTTTTGTTAGCTTAAATTTAGAGAAGACCAAAAAAGTGGTTTGTTTCTAGCTTTTCTCAATATTTGCTCGTCGTTTACTGTTTAGTAAGACTTTCGCTCCTATTTTGGAGAAAGATCGTGTTGCTTGAATTAATTCAGGGGAGGGGAGGG
>JAUZND010005503.1:0-11179 GCA_034780555.1 Coelogynopora nodosa
TTAATTTTATGTTTTTATTTTCTGTTCTTGTTTAATCTATAGTGACAGACAGTATGATTTCTCATATTATTATATATTTTTAAATATTAAATTCGTCAAATAATATATTCGAATGTGCGATTTTAATAGATACTTCGAATATAGATTTTGACTAAATTCTAGCTAACTTCAGATAAGTATAACCAATATCAATTATTTAAAAACTACACTGGCCAAGTATAAAGAAGCTCCAGGCTATACGTATTGTAAGCTGTTGTAAATAACAAACCTGTATAGTGTATAAAACCGTTAACACCTTAAACAATGTCTGTTTCATAACATAAGAGGCGAAACCATTGAACAAGTAGTAGATAGTCATAGGTGACCTTCGTTATTGTTATGACGCAGGAACCATCCACATATATGTATATATATATTTTGATCTACATAATTATGTATATACTATAATATATTATGAGGGTACAGTGCAGTGGTGTTTCAAATACACAAAAAAAAACAGGCGGTGTCTCTTCATAATTATGTATATGTATCTATAGCCAGCCAGACAGTGGAACACAGAAGCCTCTTTTATGGCTCGTAATCGCGACCGTTATTGTATAATCGTATAATCATATGCAGCCCGGGGACAAGTCATGCGAATCGTATCATACTGTGTATATATATATGCACTCATCTTAATCGCATCTCACCCACAGACTTCTATTATTTTATTAGTCTGTGCTCACATCATACAGAATGGATAGGACAGAAATACAAAGACCTTTTATAATCGTCTTGTTGATGAGTCGCCATAAACAAACCAATCACATTCAGAAGCAGCACCTTACAACAGCAGATGAGTCTCGGCAAACCAAAGACAAACTATCATTTATCGATCCATTTTGTATTTTGTAATGACAATAATCGTCACAAAAAGGCTCGTTCAATCGCTTCTCTCTCTATGCTTGCTCTTGGACTTGGTCTATATAATATGATACAGCTAATGACACTTGTCGGCAATATTTTTAGACACTGCGGACTGCGATTCGAGTTAACTGACCACTCAGGGTACTTCAACACTCGGGATAGCTGCTATATGTACATAGGACAATACAGTACCGTAAATGACACATAAACCTGTTGAGGGTTTCGTTTAATATAATATATACCGATAAAGATCATTATTATTATTATGTATTGTATAATCCATTATACCGTTTGGTAACAGTAGTATAAGTGTGTATATAACCAATTATAATTGATTGTATAGACTATTATAGCCGTTAAACGCACAGATGTTTATAGCCACCTGTTACATTGCTTTTGAACTAATTGTGTTGTGTGTACACAGATCACGGTGTTAATAAACTGAAATACTATATAAGCAATCAATTTAAAATATTGTGTAAATTTTATAAGTTTTAATGGAAGGTATAGACCTATATATATATATAAATGAATCTTACGAAAAAATTATCCAAATCAAATGAACCAATTATATTAAATTCAATACTTAATATTATTCAATTATACTTATCTCAAAACTATACCGCAAAAAACAATCAAATATTTTATAAGAAAGAATTCAAAATGAACAGAGTTAGCGACAAGTAACTTCACAATAACAACGATTTTGTCAAGGGTCTAACTGATTCATAGAAAAGTTGCACATAAAAATAAAATCGTAGGATATATATATATATATATTTTTAAGCTATACAGGGAAGCTAACTGCTACTAATAATTCATGCCTACTATTCCGTATAGTGAAAACGACCTATTCATATAGGAAGAACACATTTAATGTGCTATATATATATATATAATTTATGTAGAATATATATTGTGTATATTATTATACATTATACGAGTATATACCATTATAATCGAGAGTGATGTTTTGAATTGAAGGTGAGTACAAATCAACAATCATAACATACACAGCACAACACAATACTATAATGCGAGCATATATATATATAGCTATACCGATAATTACAACGCAGGATATTTTTATTTGCATTTGGTCTGCTTCCTGTATATCTATATAATTATATGTGTATTCACTTCAATGTTAGCCTATACGGGAATCACACCATTTTATTAAAATCTGGTCAATATTCAATTTTAAAAAATACATAAAAATAAATGTTGTTTAGATATTTTACTAAAATACTGATATTTTTGTTAAACTTTAGCGTAATTAAATAACAATATCGTTTGAAAGGTTTTTGAAAGGTTTTTGAAAGGTTTTTGAAAGGTTAACGACCTTTATAGTGAAAACAATAGAATAATGTCCAACTTATATTATAATATAAGAGCGATTATATCCCAATTGGGAAACCATCACAAGAACGACGCATTTTTTGTATATATAGATTGTGATATACAATATATATATATATATGCATTGTATAACTATAATATACAGATCAATAGATATATTAGTCCTTAATATTATACCACAATCTCAGGTTACAAAGGAGCACAGCACCCTGTTGTAGTTCTCTTAATAAATAGCCGACTATAGTGAATGGAAAGGTAGCTCTGATTCAATATTAATTTTCCCCCGACCTAAAAGTGGCTCTGGGAGAGAAAAAGAATATGAGAGTCACTAGAGACTATAGTCAGTTCCGATCCAGAGGAAAAATGTAGCGGGGCATTTTTATTCTTCATCCCAGGGATATATTGAAAAGAGAGTTTGCGAAACTTCCTGCGCGTATTGTTGGTGCAACGGAACGCAGTGACAAGGCCCTCCAACATGAAACGGTTCTCTTTGGAGACCTCTTTAGGAGAGGAAATTCGCCAAGTTACAGAAAAAGTCAAAGGAAAACTGGGAATAAAGACAGCGAGAGAGAGAGAGAGAGAAAAAAAGGAAACTGACAGCATTCTTGATTTTTCAGAATATGTTGTAAGGCTGACGTCCACTGTACTCCGGATATTGCTATATTGTTCTTCAATTTAGCTAATATATATATATATAGATATACCTGAAATCTAATATTGTTTCTTTTTAAAACTAAATTTTGACACCTCAAAGGCGACGACCAAATTTAAAAAAGCAACAACTCGCCCCAATAGTATATAAACGTGTCCACCAAGAGCGACACGCCGCGGCGTTCCGCAAAATGTTGAATACATAGTCATACTGTTCAGAGAGCCCGCGTTTATACTCAGCGCGATGCGATAGACGAAATTAACTGAATTGATGAAAATATCCCAAAATTTCCGCGACGCCGCGCGACGAAATACATGTACTATATATATAGCATTCATAGTTCCGAAACAACACCCTCGACATCCGCAACCCAGCGTTTTAACCACTCGGCCATTATATATCAATACAAACAGGCTGTCAATTATTGAGAAACATTACAATATGACACCACTCGCCGCGCTTGAAGAAAAATAAAATTAATTCTTCGTCGCAAAAAGCTCCGCTGCGTGGCGTCGCGTTTAGTGCGTGCAATAGAATTTGTCACAATTGAATAATATAACTACTTTCGCAAATATTAAGCCGCGGGCTAAACATAAAATTATTTTAATATCTTTTCAGAGCAGTTAAAGTTCCTGTCTCAAGTCTCTCGATGCCTTTATTCCTGTTGGTTCTGCATGGAGCCGACGTTTATCAAATGTTCTAAATTGTTCTAAAAAATCAATTATTTATCTGAAGCACACAAAGGAGTACCCTCTCCCATAAGCTTCTGCAGGAATTAAGTGCTTAACAACTATCGGGTAAAGTTAGTCTGAAAATGATACATTTTTGCGAAAGTTACTAAAAAATTGTGACTATCTATTTATACCATTTTACCCTTTTAATAGTCTACTCCAAGGATATCCACAGTTTCCATTCAATTTTAAAGTTATCTAGTTAAATATTTTGAAAAGAATTGTACCGAAGAAAGGCATTGATTAATGTTTCATAATAAAGTAATTATATTATATAAGTTGCTTAAAGTTAGTAAATTACAGTTCCTCATAAATTGGTCTATACAAAAAATCAAAAATCTAATAATGTTGTAATGAGCATAGTCAGACAGTATAGTGACCATTATAAATATCCCCTAATAGAGATCTTTGAAGGGTGCCACTTATTCCCAGCTGGTATTGTCTGACATGACTATGGGCCTTTTGTTTTCTCTGACATACTTTTTGATACGGCGACAATGGACTCTAGATTACACGGCAAAACTATCCTTATATATATATATATATAGGCCTATATACTAACTTTCAGTACTGTCTGTATATGTAATCCGCATATAATTAGTTGGTTACTATGTAATAAATATACTGTATGAAACATTATTTAAATTGTAGAAAAAATAGATTATAAAGATAGTCATCTGATTTTATATACCGATAAAATTATAACAATATTTTAAAAGATAACTTCTTCCCCTTATAGAAGCATATATATATATAGTTATTTCTATAAAGAACATTTATTGCATAATTGCAGTGTAACTCTTTCTCTCTCTCTCTACATATATATAAAACTAGGAAGGCCCATTTACTAATTAATAAACTTTTTATATACATTCAAAAATGGCAACTTGGATACATTTTATGTGGAGAACTGTTTTTTAAGCACTGCATAAAAACTTACAAGTAACATATAGGGTGTTTATAATTTACTAATTACAAGTTACGAGAAAAACAAATACAAGCCACCATCATAGGCCTATAAATGTAAAAACAGAAACACTCTACTATTTTTAAAGTTATGAAATTTGCAATTTAAATAAATTTTAGAAACAGAAAGATAATTTGAAGTATTCCAAGTTTTTAGCTATAACCATTAGAAGTTATGTTTCTAAAATGTTATAATACAAAATGTGGTTCATTGCACACAACATTAAAATAAAATACCCTAAAATTAGCAATATATATTACAGCAAATCCAATAGAAATGTTTTTCTAAAATATTAAAGTTTAACTGTCTTTTTTGGTGAGCATTAAAAATATATTCAATTTGACTGCAGTTTTTTTTTGCAGAATTATTCTGGACATATATGCTAAATGTATTTATTTATTCATATAAATGTCTCAGATGATAATACATATTTTGTAATTTCTTTTTATTTAATGTACGTGAAACAAAACTTTCAAACTTTCGATATTTCAGTATAACATGCAAAGAGGCTTATTTCCGATTTTACTAAAATACCAGAATTTTATAACTATGTATAATTTTGGTTTTGATTTTATAGATATACCTACATGTATAAAAAAATTCGAAAACTATTGATTTCCGTCCACGAAAATCATTGCCTTTGACGAATCTTATTTACATATAAAAGTATAATAGCAGTTCTTTTCAGTTTTTTAATACATTCGAAATATATACAGAGAAATATATTTTTATCCGTTTATGTGTCAAACGCTTTTACAGTGAACACAAGTTACATTTGTAGATACTTCAATATCTAGCAGAAGATTATCACCCAAACATCATACTACTCATATAGCAATAGATTGCTCAGTAGTCGTGTTTTAAACTTATTAGCATGATTATACTTGAATCAATTTCTATCAAAAGTATATAACCGATATATGAGTAAGCGTCTGCAGTATATCTCTATGAACACTTGAGAATCTGTAATATATATATATATATATACACGAAGCACACTGCTATATACTTACATACATTCCATATGCACATGTAAACTAGACTGTATAATAAACGGAAGACTGTTTCAGGACAAGTATACATATATACATACATATATAGCAAGGAGATGTTTCAGCAGATGGGACTGAAGAGTGTGAAAAGGAGTTCGTATTCAATTTGGATTTAGTATCCACTATATCGGATTGATTAGTGTCAATTGCTACTTTTCTATATTGATAAGAGTAAATAAGGGCCAGCGTGTGTATAAAACAAATGGATGCAGTAATGTGCTTTTTTGCATTCTACACACAGTTGGGGATCAATTAATGTGTTATCTTAGTATTACAATTTAATATGACGCTTTACGAACAAGTACAAATCACTCTTGAAAAAGGTGTGTCATTCGGATTCATATATAAATATACTATAGGGATAATCCAAATATTAGTTTTAATTAGTCAGATACATGTTTTATATTATACAATAGTACAATTTAGTTTTAACCCAAAATATTTCAACGATTCCGTTCAATATAAATATTTATTATTATATATATTATAACAATATCATCGTGTTATAACTGTTATAGGGTCATATTAATATATGGTATACAGAAGACATAGAAATTAATTTCGATAAATTCAACAGATAAGTTATAATATTTTCAAATCTAAATAAATAAAAATTTCAATTATTTTGATTAGTTTAGTATTTAAAATATATTCATTATTTAAATATTCTCCATATTAACAAAGAGACATCATGTGTTTGAACTATACATAACATGATATACATAAATATCAATAAATATCATTCTACAGTCTATATTCCTTATGTTCCTATCATTATTATTACTTTTTTTTATATATTAGCACAAAGCGCACAGACATAGACAGCACAGATAGTAATACTAAAACTATCTCGTAATATGAGATAATTTTAGTAGGCCTATTACTATAAAAATAATGGTGATGCAATTAAAATCTGCTTAGATATGCATCCTTAATTATAATCAATGCAGGTGACTATGCTTCACTGTCTAAATGTACAACAAGGTAATATGGAGGAAAACTTGGATGTTTCGTATTATTATATACTGCAGACTTTGCAGCATGTGTATATCCCATATACCATCTTTCTCTCTCTCTCTCACACCAGTAAAACTGCCATTAAGACAAATGATTAATAATTGAAGGGGACAGTTACAAGCTGGAAGCATTTCAATTAACCATATTATACCATTACAATGCTTCCCGCATTTATACAATCCCGCTACAATCCCGCAGAGTTCCTGTTATTATTCTAGAGTTCTCTTCCACTCCGCAGGAAAGTATGATGCGGTCGGGATTCTGCAGGTTACTTTAGATATCTCGCATATTATAGGAGGCGCCGAGTATTAAATACTGTTTCTGGGGAAAGAGGGGGAAGGAATAATGGGGCGAAGTGGATGATCGTGTTTGAAGCATGTTTCTGTTACATTAGTAATGAGAATCTTGAAAGAGGAATATGTATATACGTATACGTAGGCAAATTTATGATGATTCTATTATACGTTGAAGCTTCAAAAAGATATACTCCTGCCGCACATGTATGTTTTCATGCATTATCAACATCATTGTCAGCTTTATAAAGTGTATCAGTTATTATGTAGTGACCATGAACTATATATTGTATATTGTAATATAGAGGACTTGGTCATATATTATTTATAAAGTCAGCAGTATAGCACATGTTTTTCATCACTTATAGAATAGTTAATTTTAAACACGAAAGAGGATCCTATTTAGACTATATTCAAATGAATTAGAGAATTGGATTTATTTAAATTTATGTTGTAGCAAAATATTAATATAAATAAACCGATATTTTTAAAAATCATTTTATATAATCATTTTCAAATATATATAATTTATAATAACATCATCTAATGGTAAATTAATTTTTTTATCTATTCATTTTACAAAACATACTCATCTTTTAAAAAATGTAATTTTAAAAATAATATATAAATTTAATTGTTATTTTCCATCATGTATAATTTAACATAGTATATTTATTCATTGCTCCTGTTTATTTTAAAATAGCATAACTATTATGCGTTATTTGTGTATATTTTGCAAACGCAACTTCTCAGAGTTTTGTTTTTATCATTTATCTTATTGTATACATACAGAATATTGTTACATTATAATACATAATAGTGTATATAATATTAGTTTATTTATATGATGTATATATATGTATAAGTCGCCTGGTAAAAATTTAGATACATTTGATCAAAGCATGATACTTCATCGTTAGTCAACAAATAATCACAAAACACCCGGCGCAGTATTACATCCTTAGTGACTTGTGACGTCATAATTTACGTCATAATTAAAAATAACCAAGAATGGTTCAGGATGTCATCCTCGCACTTTTCTAAAAAAATTAAAAAAATCTAAGACTTTATATGTTGCTAAATCAATCAATATCTCTGTCTAAATATACAAAAAAAGTAGAAATTCCCTTTTTAAATGTTAATTGGGCCTCGTCCCAACGAAATGTCCGGATCGGCGACTGAACTACGTCATACGATACCGTATTGATTCTCACTACAAAGATGTCCGCTACAAGCAGGAACCAATTGTTGTGTTTTGGGTAGATTTTCCATATTATACGACATTAAATAATCTTCCTCATATATAATACAATGAAATGGATATACAACCTTGGCCAAAAGCTAAGAATCACGAATTACATTACATTATATTACATAAGATTACACTAAAAAACTGTATTATATAAAATATATTTTGGCTTCGTCCACCATTTCTATATATATACTATATCTTGAAAAAAACAAAGATAAATCAAAATAAGAAATTGAATTGCATCGGCATTTAACGAAAAACGTTGACCAGTACACACAAGCTCGTTCCAGAAGGGATTATAATATACTTCGCATATATAGTTTTTCATTATAATATTACAGATTATAAATAGTTATTTAATAAATAATATACAATTTATAACAACAATCAAATAATACCAACAATATAATATATAAAATATACATAATAATTATATATATAGGATAAGACAACTTACGAAGCCATATCCTCTACTCTTCCCCGTCTGTCGGTCCGTGATGACCACGGCCTCCTCGATATCGCCGTAATGCTCAAAAAACTTTCGCAGGGATTCATCGGTGGTGTGGTAGGGGAGGCCGCCGACAAAGATTTTCGTGTAAGTCGTGTCCTTCTGCTGGCCCACGGTTCCCGCGTTGGGCGAATTAGCGCAGCTGGATGATGACATAGCGGAGTGGGCTTTTTTAGTTCAGGAAGAAGAACAAGAAGGAGGAGGAGGAGGAGACAAAAAAGGTTGCACGTCACGATTTAGCACAAAACAAATAGGACAGGTGGATGGGCAAGGAGAGAGAGAAGAGAGAGAGATAATTGAAGGCAGAGAAAGAACGCGAAAAAGAAAACTTATGAGACAAAGAAAGTCAAATAGAAAATTAAAAATAAAGAAAAGAATGAGATATGAAAAACTGAAAAGGAGATATAGGAGTTATGTCACTGCACGCAGCACAGCAAATAAGGATAACGAGAACGGCACACGTGAGCAAACTGCGCTACTTACACCTGTCGTAACAATTTTCTGGGGAATGGCAATCAAGGTGTGTGCGGTTAAGTACCAACATTGATCCTTTCCTGTCGAGCTGCATGCAGACTGGTTAGTTAGTACACTGCTCAGTTCTACGCTTGGGGTGACTCAGGTGTCTACTGGCCAGCTGATTGGTTCAGGCAGGGGGGCTATAGCTGTTTCAAAAGGCTGCTTCAATTCACCTTCTGTTTTTTTCTGTAGTTCTGCTCGTCGTTTGTGTGCAAAAGCAGCAAGTCAGTCGTCCCCTCTCTCTATCTCTCTCTCTCTCTCTAATGACTGGGCGGCGGATTCATCGTCTTGCCTGCTATGGCTTTCGCCTGTGCCTGGCTGGCTGATGATGATGAAAGAAGCAGTCAGAAGAGTGTAATTGTAGCAAAGTGGTGTTGTGTGTGTCGGGGTTGTATCTGGCAGCAGTACCTCTTCAGTCTGCGCCTGTCTCCGCGCTCTTTCACAGCTGAGCCATGTTGTTTGCTAGTAGTGTGCGTGTCTGTGTTTGTGAATGATGGTTATTGAAAACCCCCTTTTTTTAATCTGACTTTAGAGTTTCTACTTCTTTCTCTCTCTCTCTCTGTCGTTGGCTCTTTCTCTTTTAGTAGTATAGTTACCCAAGTGTGCCTCAGAAATATAGCAATTATAATATATTATATACGGCTATATAGCTTAAATGGTTCCAAAGATATCTCGTCTGTATCTCATCGGTAACTGAACTGAGAAGATGCAACCTAACATGCTTTTCAATTAAAAAGAGTGCGAAGCGAAAATTAGAACCTCATACTGGTCCAGGCTGACTTGTAGTTGAGGAACAAACAGCCCCCCCCCAACCCACCATCATCATCTTCTGACTTGTTAATGCCTTACACTGAATTAAAATGGCATCTTCACTACAGGTAGAACCTCATTATTCTCCTTACCAGCTGTTTTAAACACCGTTAATATGTTTGTAGCCAGTATTAGAACCTTTATGTTTGAATGAATTTTAGAGGAATTTTGAATGAAATTAAGTATATGTGTTAAAATTCATTGCACAATGAAGAAAATAAACCGTGATATCATAGCATAATCGACTATAGATAAATTAGAAGAAGATATCAACATTTAACATGCAGACTGCTGTGTATTCGTTTTAGTAAATAATACGTTGAAGTAACATTTTAAAAGCTTATAAACACAGGAAAATATTTTTTTTAAACATTAGAATTTTTATTAAGATTTTTTTGGGTCGAATTTGTATGTATTGTACATAGAGATAACATTTATAATTGAAATAATAAAAAATTGAACCGATTCAAGGAGTGCGGGGTTGTGTCTTTTCTATACAATATATCATAATGAATTAATTGAATTTGTCTCCATAGAATATTTGTGGGCAAAAGAGGAACATTGATAAATATTTATAGAGAGAAGTCACCCCCATGCAATCCTAAACGACCCCCTTCGATGAAATTAATAATTAAATAATATTCAGGTTCTCACCTCTGCGTAGCTATGATTTAAAATTGTCCAATTAGACATATAATTTATATATATATATATATATATATATACTACCGTTTTTTCAATTACAATTGATAAAGACTCACAGTAGTATATGAGGAGTGTTTCCAACTCACCTAAAAATAGATCGTGACGCATCAGCCTGGCGAACCCCCCAGTTTTTCAAAAAAGTATAAATACAAAATCTATAGCAGCTAAAATTCATTCCACTTCCAATTCTTAACGTGAACGGTCATGTCAAAACTTTTCATTAACACTGCTGATGTCACACGAGATTTTGGGGGTGTCGCTATCAAGCTTGGTCAAGTTGTCAAGACTGGTACGGACAAGGCCAATAATACTCGTCATTATTCTCAATCGATCTGGACTGCTGAAGGGAATTCACAAGTATACATTTTATCATCTTTACTGTCGAGTCAGCAAGATGTCTAAAATTATTAT
>JAUZND010005504.1:0-11178 GCA_034780555.1 Coelogynopora nodosa
GTCTGCTGTAGAGGGCATTTCGGTAGGCATGGCGGGAGACTCGTACTCTTCACATGGGGAGACGTGATGGCGAGAATACCGTTTTAAAAAAACATCAGCAGCTGCCTCTTGAAGTGCCTGATAACAAACAATTTACAAATTCCAGACTGCGATATTGTACTAAAATCTAACCAAGCTTGAATTATGTTTAGCATACTGAGGTCAAAGCGGGATAAAGCAAAATTTTAAAACAAAATCTGGCAAGACATTACAGAATTGTCAAACAGTGTGGGTGTTTCACCCACTGCTCCCCGCACTGCTCCCCGCACAACACCTCATCAAACACACAATGTTTCTACACCATAGATTCTAACCCCAAATATTTTTGAAGACATAATGCCTTTCTTCTTTTTGTGGACCATTTAATCACACAACTTTATGAAACATTGTGTAAATCCTTACCACGGATCTGTGCACAATATCTTTTGTCGAAATTCAACAGCTGGAATGTGGAACTCAATCAAAGAGGAGTGCAACACACTCCTTCCATCGCCAGAGACAGTGGAAACAGAACAGGAAACATAGCGTCACTTACGTTGAGGAGCACTGAAATGATGATTTTCACAAATCTCTTCAGGCCACAGTTGTGGTGGCTGCTGGACTATATACCCCAACCTCCACTCCATATTACACTATTAATGACAATGCCAGTTTCTACCGCTGATGCTGAGCGATCAATTAGTGCCATGCGTTGATTAACAGACCAAAGACTGACAAGCCTTGTCCTACTACACATGTGCATCAGGATATTTCAGTAGACATTAGGGACGTTGTCAAACAGGTTGATGTTAGTGGACATCGACGCATTGTACTTGCTTTAATGCACACTATACACAAATTTTGCTAATACAATCCATTAATCGTTAAATGTTTTAACTTATATGTATAATCAAGTATATATTACTCTGCATGATATAGTTTACTTAAGTTTTCTCTCTCATATATATTTATTTTGATTAATTTAATAAGATTTTATAAATCATTTTGAACTGCTAATTCCTTTCTAGTAGGTACTTTCTGAAATGCACAGTTTATTATTATACATACCTTTTAAATATATATATATTTTTTTTAAATGAAAAAGTATAGTTTACCTGTGCAATAAATGTACGATAAGTATCGAATTATTTTAATGCTACCATATATACAATATGTATGTATTTGATTGAGTACATAATTATTTTTTCTTAACGTCATTGCAGTGGTATACGGGATTCAATATAATAAACAATAAAACGGTATATTGCGTCCGCATTGTTGACAAATCTTGTAATCGATTGACGACAACGTAGCCAGAAGAATATTTGATTTGTGACACTTAGAAGTAATCCGACATGACTTGATCATTTGTAATACGTATAGGAAAATATGATAGTTTAAATTGTAATTTTCTATTTTTATTCAATATGTTATACCACATTTTTATGTATAAATTCAATATGAAAGAGTATGTTCTAGATATCTTATATATTATAATTTTTTTAAATATTTAATTAGAGTATATTAATTTGGTGAGTATATTAATATCCATTAAAAGGATTATAGTTCTATCCTATAGGTGATATATCACATATAGGATAGCTGTCATCTAACAATTATATTTATATAAAATATTATTATAAGAATTATAAATAAAATGTAGGTTTTTGTTTTACGGGATAAAATATTGTCTTTAAAGTATTATTATGTCTGTAATTATTTATTGCATCAATTAAGTGTTAATTAATCTTAAATTGTTACATAAATAATTCAATCATAATAATGCATTATAAATTATGTTGTGCTCACCCAGATGACCACACCATGCGTCCAACACATAAAACGTATCATTGTGATAAAACAGCGCCAAGTCATCTCCCTTCCCAGTTTCTGCATACAAATGCTGGCATTTTCGAAGACACAAATCTTCAACCTTTCCAATGATAATCCACATTTGTCTATTGATGTTTAAATTAATTCAAAACAAAAAAGATTAATCGAAATATGCACAAATTGTGGTAAAATTAATAACAAATAAATGTTATTATAACAGTAATGCTTATTTTGTGTTATAATACTGGGAACTACAAAACCTGCGTATACGTTTTTGCAAAAACAATTAATATGTTAACTATATAAGAAAGTTTCTTTCTTCTCCAGAACGATGTTGTTCCGACAAACAGATTGTGTATATGTAAAATATATATTTTTAGAACATCTATTAAAAGTAAGTAATGAGCAATTGTTTCGGTGTGTATAAGTTCCATAAATTATGTTGACCAACTAAATTGTATATCGATTTTACATTCTCATATTATTTGAGTATAAAAGCTATATAGAAGACATCATCAACAACTATGAGTCCATTACATAATAATTATTCTAAATAAGGTACAAAATATTCCTTATTTTGCAGAATAATAATTTGTTATAGTCAGCTGAGTCCTTCTAAATATCTTAACTCTAAAAGCAATTTAATTTAATAAAAAATAGACGTATTGTATTTGATTCCCTTGATTGTTCCGTAATTATTTTTTAGTATAACAAGTTAATTTATTTCAATTTGAACAATTAAAATTGGTACGTTTTAGATATATTTTCAGCTGTTGCTGTTTTCAATTGCTAATGAAAATGTAAAACACCGCTGAAAGTCTACATTCTCCGCATCATTTTTTCACTCACTAGCGACCGTTATTTATACGTGTAGTAAACATGCTAACTTTTGCATTGATTTTACAAATTAAAATTGACCCAACTATATATAAAGATCATTATAAAACTTTTATATACATATAAACACAACTAATAATGGTTTAGATCTTTTTTATTTTACTAATTTGTATTTTTAACAGACGATGACTAAATAAACAAGTTCATAGCGTACTTTATAATTACGTGAAAATAAAGATAAGGTCCCGGAGTGTTACCCCTGTTAATAAACTAGAAAGCTGTCATTAACATAATTTGCAGCGTGCGTCAAATAATTATGCATCGAAACTAAAAAAATGATATGTTCGAAAATTTATTTTAATTTCACTTTCATGGAGTACAATAACATTGGTAATAAATAATAAGGCAATTTTAATATATAAAACACATAGCTCGAAATTAAATATTCAATTTGATTCTAATACATTTAAAATTACACTTAATTAAACAACCGTTTCGAGATGAAAATAGTAACCGAAAATTCATAGTATATCCCAAAATGAATATAGAAAATAAAAGCATAGAATTTATATTTTATTAACTGCACTGCAAAAAGCATACTACTAAATAACTTAACTATTAAATAAAGCTAATTACATTCTCATTCAGACAGTGTCCGCCAAAAAAGTTGCTTCTGAAAATTGAACTTGCTTAATTCAAATAGTTACCACCACTACAGCCTAAATTTCATAAATTTTAATTGATTTACAAATAATATAGAAGTAACAACAATCCCAGAACAAAACCTGCATAAAGAAATTTTGAAATAACAGACTTAATACTTTATACAAACAGGAATTCTTATACAGGCAATATCAGGATTTTATCTGACACAAGTTGATGCAGAATCAAGTGATGTTGTAGATGATATATAATGTACAGAATCTATCGCACACATGAATTGAATTGAAACTGGTGTCTGTTTCACTTTCGGTACCAGAGTTGACGGCGCTTCATCCCTTTGATTTTCTTCTGAAGTTGCAGGACTGAGTAGAGCAGGGCTTCGGCGGTCGGCGGACATCCTGCAACATGTCGGAAGTGGGGCAATTAAAGAAGAAACAAAGGTAACATTTCCGTCACTATTTGAATGAAAATAGACAAATTGTAACATTGTAGAATTTTAAATAACTCAGTAAATATTATTAAACAACTATAACAATAAATATAAGTAATATAGCAAAATATTCCCATAATATATAACAATATATATATTACTTTCACATTTTGAAGTAGTAAGCCGATAATTTAACAATTACTTCACTAAAACATTTAGAACAATAAAATTTTAAAAATTAAGAAGATAATTCCATGAGTACTTTTTATTTATAAATAAAATAGGCTCTTACGTACATATACTATACCTTAAACCAGATGTACAAAAAAAATAAAATTCTGAAAAATAAGTCACGTTATTATATCAATAGCAATATTAATAATTAAAATCAATATTATTTATTTAGATGAATAACCAAACGCCGAAATTATGTTATTATATTATTTACCAAAATGTACTAAATTTAACACAATTTTTTAAAATTTTATAATATATTCAGATAACATGTCACGTGGTATAAAGTGTGTTTAGGTTAAAAAATAGTTATGTTCTTTTATATTACTATAATGCTTTATATTATTAAGAGGTTGTGGTCCCCTTTCATTTATTAATAAAAAGTTAAAATAAAAGTCTTGATGTTGCAATAAAATTTATATATAATTTTCAGCGTTCAACACTATTTTCAGGAGTTACAAAATATTTAATAATGAGTTAACTATTAATCTATTAGACAGAAATTCAAAATAATCAGAAAAATATAATAGACAATAGATAATTAATTATTTTAAAAAATGTAATTATCTATTCAAGGTATTGTATTTTTCTTATTATTTTTAATTTTTGTCTAATCGATTAATTGTTAACTCATTATTACATGTTTTGTAAATCTTGAAAATAGGGTTGAACACTGAAAATTAGATATAAATTATATTGCAACATCAAGATTCAAGCCATTAATTTTAACTTTTTATCTTTATATTATTATTTTTCTTTATTGTAAAACATTTTTATTTACTAAATGTATATAAATATATATATATATAAGTTTATAAAACATATTTCAGTACTGTCTCGTCAGTTTTTACTATAGTATGTCTAGTTAAACGCTGAAAATAATAATGTAGAATTAGCATTAATAGCCTATGTCACTTCTAAAAATAAATATAATCTAGGATTATCCAATTAAAGTGTAAATTGACACAATTATTTGATAATTTGAAGCATTTTCTGGACAATAGCTGTAATAACAAACTGAGCAGCCACCACATTCGTTAATATTTTTTTACTAAACCAAAATTCCACGATTGTCAGAAAATTAATACCTACAATGCAACCCTTCTTATACATGAACTAAAATCCACCACCCCTGTCAGGAAAAAGACTATCATCAGAATACTAGCGCAGTCCACAGCGCACTCACCAGGCACATAAATGTCCACAGGTATGATCCGGTCACAGCCACGCACCACACTATACGAGTAGTGATAGTAACCGCCGCCGTTGGCACACGAGCCCATCGAGATGACCCACTTTGGGTGCGGCATCTGGTCGTAGATCTTGCGCAAAGCCGGCGCCATCTTATTGGTCAGCGTCCCCGCTACAATGATGACGTCAGCCTGACGCGGTGAGGCGCGGAACACGACACCGAATCGATCCATATCATAGCGCGGGGCGGCGAAGTGCATCATCTCCACGGCGCAACAAGCCAACCCGAAGGTAAGCGGCCAGAGGGACACCTGTCGGTGCATATTAACACAGATTTTCCATTTCGATAACCATAATGGCAATTTTTATTTACAACAAAAGTGGAATAACACGTTTTGAACGGTTTCATTTATTATATTTTAATAAAAATAACGAAATATTCCTTAATATTAACGTAATAAAGGAACTATTGATAAGTATTAGAACTTAAAAAATGCCGAACCTGGTTACGCTAAGCATTTGAATAAACATAGATTTATGTAGATTGGTACATAATCGGTTTGAATAACCTTGGCTTAATTAACTCAATGCACCTACCTTTCGCGCCCAATTGATTAAGTCATCCATGCGAGCCATTGCAAACTCCGCCGTGTTGGACGGTTTGACACGAAATGGACTGTATGGTTTGCGCGCAGTTAAGTCGACATTTGCTTCGGTACTTTTCGTTTGTTGAGGTTGGTAAAGCACCATACTCGTACTAAAGCAGAATAATAATATGTAACTCACATAATGAAGAGAGGAAGTCAAAGAACTTATCTATACTTTTACTAAAAATAATTTAAAAAATTAAATACAAAAAAAAATCATCAAATACATATGTATAAAAATATTGTTATATGTATAGCCCATTTAAGAAAATCCTGGCGTGATCACTCCGATATTAAAAACTAACCAAATAGCTAAATGGACATAATAATAAGGCAGTTTTAGACACCAAACAACTCGTCACTATTATAGTAGTCAATTGTCATAAACGCCAAATTGCAACTTTTCAGGAGGAAATTGAACATTACTTTCAAACCTTAAAGAAAAACTTAGTTATATTCCTGCCTAAAATATACATATTATATAGAAAAAAATACTATAAACACAATAGTATCCAATGCTATTTTATATTATTATCATGTAAATGGATGTATGCCAATCAGCCCCTGATTTACTAGCACTTGCGACAAATAGTCCCGTATGTATTAGGTTATTTCAGTTAAATTAAACTGATTTTTTAATTTAATAATTAAGTATAATAGTTTATTAGCCTATCTAAAAAAATAGATAGTTAAATTAAAATAATTATTTTTATTTAATATTTAAATATAATAATAATATAAAATAATAGTAAAAGTTTTTAAAAAACATGTTAATCCATATTACTCAAAAGCAAAATATACATCAGATTGCTAAATCATGTACTCTCTAATGGTATAAAACTAATATAATACAATGGGTGTTATACAAACATATAAGCTACTAAATTATACTTCTAACAAGTATATGCACCATTCAAAATGTATATGAATATAGTTTACCATAATTTTAGTTGTGATGTTTAACTAACATTGTTGAGAAAATGTGTCAAATGTATTGATTATCTTACCATAAGGGAAAATTTTCTTTTTAAATTATTTTTAGAATTCAAATAAAGGAAAATGACAAAGTAAAAGAGAGAATGAGAAGAATTTAAAATTTTGAGAATGGTGTTCAAAATGATAACTTAATAGTTTGAAGGATACATTAAACTATTAATTTCAATAATTTGGTCAGGATATAATGAAGCATCATTATAGATGACTCCAAAAAATATTACCCAATGAAAAGATCCCCATATTTATTTTTGTACTTTAATCAGTATAAACATATTTTTAGGGAATGTATAACATGTTGGATACTACAATAAAACAACAGTTTATATAAATAGTTTTGTTTTCGATTGGATAGTGTAAAAAAACTTTGAAATATCACCTTGTTGGGGCTCCCTCCTTTCCATTGTTACCAGACAATGCGTGTGAAAATGAAATAGTCTGACGAAAAGGATTAAGAGAACCAGTTAAAAGTTTTCCCGAAACACTTCGCCATAAGTGTAAAGTCATCTGAAATGAAGTATGAAAACATAAATAAAATAGTAAATGAAATTAAAACCACTAATAATATGTAAATAAAAATGAACACTGTAATTATTAAATAAAAACAATATTTTTTGAGTTTTCATTAAATAAATTATTATTATTAATCTGTGTTGAAAGAAAAATAGTTTAACATTAAAACATAATTGATTTAAAATTAGTAAAAGTGGCAGGGACTGTATTTCTCGATATATAGGTCGACCCCTCATTTTCAGCTAAAAATATGTGACATTTTGTGATAAACAGTGTATAAGTCAAAACTTTGTGAACAAGAAATACTGTGTTGCAACTACATTGTCTGGCTATATTTCACTTCAAATGAATAAACTAAAAGAAAATGATAGTGTACATTTCTTTTTGTGTTCTTTGTTTAAACAAGATCACACTGAATAAAAAGTTTTAATTTTTTTAAATGCATAAAAATAAATATAATTTAAAACTTTAATAAGTTTCCAGACTTAATACAGGGCCATAGGAATTAAACAAATGTTGGGAGGAGAGTGTAAGAAGGTGCCATATATTTAAAACAAAAGCTATAAAAACCCATACATACAAAATATATACATAACATTTTTACCATGAGGGTGACTTTTTTTTTGCAAAAGTTGGGGGTGACCACTTTTTAGATAATTTTTGTAAATATAATTTCGGGATAAAATTGACCCTTTTCTCATGTTATTTTACATTGTTTTAACTTGGTTTGTATATTTTGAATTTTGAAGGTATCCACAGAGATATAGACCTGAAATATTCAGCAAGATCTTAGAAATATCTATTGTTAATAAAAATGCATAAATTACATCAGAATAGTTTTATTTTGATAGTTAGTCCAATAAATTATTGAACCACCCTCATATTATAATTCAAAACAAATGCAGTTGCATGACAAACATGATATGTTGATAAAAAAATCTGAAAATAGAATTACATGACCTTTGTATAAGTCAATGTAGATTTTTTCACCCCTATATTGGGACTCAGGGGCAGATTCAGGGGGTGACCTAGTCACCCCCCTCCATCCTACTGAATCAGCTGTGCCCCTTTTACAAATGAAGTTAGACTAGATAAATATATTTTCTGGAAAGCTTTGCCTCTTTTACAAATGAAGTTATACTACATAAAAATACATTTTCTGAAAGTAATATTAATATATTAATCTATTAGTTTTAGAAGAATGATAAAATAGAGCTAAATAATATAAGGAGTCCACTATTTTGAAGTTAAGGTTCGCTATTTGTAAAGTATTTTGATATTAGCTAATATTATTATTGCCATTATTAAATTTACTCATTTTTAAACAAGTAAAATTATTAATAATTAGCAGTTTGCAATGATAGGCTAATATTATACCTACAAATAAATACTTCATTCATGCAAAATTGACTATAAAGTCATCTATCATCTATAAGTCAGCTATTAATTCATGATATGAAAATGTGATAGTAGGGATGCCTACTTCACATCATGTATGTAGTTATATGTATGTTGTAGATTAAGTTTTTTTAAATTAAGTTATGCTAACTTATACAACTGTATGGATACACTTGTTTATGAACAATATAATTGTAAATATGAATCAAAATTGTGTTGAAAATAGTTCACACAGACAAAGAATGAACAACCTCTATAACATTACTTGGTGCCCACAGTTTTAATTTTTTTTAAAAGTGGTCAGGAATTTCTTTAAAAGTCCTAGAATTTTTTACCTGGTTTTTAAAATAAAAGTGGGATACAAAAAATTTCTCAACTTATATACAACTGTGCAGCAGTGTTTGAACAATCTACTCTCATTTTATGAATTGTTACCATCATCTCTCGATTTACATTTTTAATTTTTCAAATCAAGCAAGAATGTAATTTTTGTAAATCATCCAAAACACTTATTCTGCCTTTCTGTATTTATTGTTACATTTTCTTTATTTACATAAATTATGTACACACTGTTCATTATATTAATTAATATACTTGACTTATTTTTTTATTATGTATATATATATATATATATTTATATGCATACCTATGCATTATGTTTGATATTTTAAACAATTTTTGGCTAAGCACAACCAAATAAGGTTGCAGGAAGTAAGCACTAACTGGCATGTTGAGCTAGCATTAGGTAGATTGCTAAGCTTGACCAAAAAGGGTTGCAGGAAGTAAGTGCCCCTGGCATGCTGAGCTATCATTAGGTAGATTGCTAAGCACAACTAAATTGAGTTGCATAAAGTAAGCCCCCCCTGGCATACTGAGCTGTCATTAGGTAGAATGCTAAGCACAACAAAATAGTACCTATTTTTTCATTCCTTAATTAAAATCTACTAAAAAATTCTCAAAAATATACTACTATCACAGGGCTGTACTTAATATAGCATTTTCTTATTTTTAGTAAAAAAATGTCAAAGAAAAAAACAACATACTTTGATGACAAATGGCTTGTACAGTATATATGGATAGCTTGTATCCCTAATGATATGAATCCATTTAAATGTAACTTATGCAAAAATACCTATAAACTCAGCAGTATGGGCCATGGAGCAGTATTAAGTCAAATCAAAAACTCTCAACACAAATCAATTTGGAAGGCCAAAGAAACTATGAGACCCCTTAATGAACAGTCATGAGTTCAACAACTGTTGATTTCTTCCTCCAATCTATCTTCTAATCATAATTCTCAAACTGCAGAAATTTACTGATTTGATGAGCCACTGAATCACATTCTTCAATCAAATCATGTGAACATCCATTTTCGGGATAATAAATCACAATGTGTTGCCACTTGGTACTTCACATCTAAGTTTCTTGAAACCCATGCAATAGCAGTAAACTTCTGGAATCTGGATTATGTGAACTTCACATTGTACATAACATACTGCATCAAAGTTTTTGTGGTGTAGACTGAGATTGACAACTTGAACAGCTGATGTGAAGTGCATTTTATTTGTTTAAAGATTCACCTGCCAGGCAAGAAGACTTTTTAGACAGAACAGGAATGCACTTTTTTTTAAGTTATATGGTCACCCATGGCTCAAATATATATGAGTTGCTCAACACATTTTTTTTATTTATAGAAATATGTGCCATAATACCATATATTATATTGATGTGAGACAATTATGGTTTTTCAAACTTACAATTTTCCATGTTTAGTGGTCTTTAATTTTTTTCTGTAGTATGAAATTGTATCATTAAGTTTCCACAGGCACCATGAAACTGCATCAAATGTTAATGTTTTATGTCATATTCATGACAAAAAATAAACATTTCTAAATTTTGAATAAACACTATTAGTCCAATAAAATAACAGGGATCATTAAATAAATTCCCATGCCAGGAGTGGCAATAATGATAAAATCCAGTGTATATCTTTTAAATTTAATAAAATATTGGATTAATGAATGTTTGTACATAAATTATAAAAGAAAGGAAAAGTGATTATTTAAAATATAAATCTCTTGTTCTATACACATATAATACATATTTAGAACATGAACACTATAAATTATTCTATTTTGTGAAATTAGTATATAGTGAGTATTTATTATTAGTTTTCATCCTCTCTAGTTAATTAATATTGAATGACAATGTATATTGTAATAAAAATAATAAAAAGATGTAAACATTTAATTGTAAAACAATATTATATATATAGGGCGGATTTTATAAAGGGGTATTATCTAGTACCGGTATTATTGATAATACCGGTACTAACTAATACCATGCTCAAATTCCGATTTTATAAAGCGGTATTATCTAGTACCGGTATTAGCTAATACCACGGCGTTATAAAATTGGTAT
>JAUZND010005505.1:0-11178 GCA_034780555.1 Coelogynopora nodosa
AAAATCATGCATTTGAGAAAGCATAACCGGTATCTATATAAGGTGGCTGTAAAAAATGTCAGGGAAAATGATTTTGCATAACTGTTATGAACCCTGTAATTAGTATTATTGCCCATATTATAATATATTTCGATACATTTTATTCATGACATCTTTGTATTGATTGATAATATAAAAAAAGGTATATATTTTTTAATTTTCTCTGCTGATATATCCAAATTTAAATGATTTGGTTTTGTGCTGAGTTTGATGCACAGGAAAATGTAAATGACAACATTATTAATTTCAGTTAATAGGGAAATAATATTTGAAACCCGATATGTTGCGTTCTCTTGGGAGGTATTTATTCTTCATTGAAATAGATTTGTTTTGTAATCTAACCATTTGTTTTTTCTCACTGATAACTGTTACCATTGACAGAAAGAACCCCTTTAGAATGTACTGTAATAAATCATCCGAGTTATTGACAATTGATAGTAACTCTAACACGTTACCAGCATTGTAGGAACTGTGTATGATAAATAAATTTCGATGTAACTTAATTCGTTAATAAATTCAAGTGTATATGATTAGCTTTGTTTAGTTTAATCAGACCCTATATCCAACATTCATTTATTCTAAACACTGCCTTTTTTCATTTAGGGAAGGATTTTTCTTGTACCACAGTAAAAGCGGCAATATCGCAAAAATATGATATGTTTGGATGAACACGGTTAATATATATATATCTGCAAATTATATCAAATATTCAACACTATTGTATACTTTTGGCTCGATAGGTTTGTATTTCCACGTTAAGGGTTTTTGTATTATGACACTTAACTATTTACATTATGTAATATGTTAAAAAATAAAAGTGCACATTACTTTGTATAATGATAATATTATCTCAGTTACATTTTCCTGTTCTTACAATCTGATAGTTTTCATGTTTTCACTTAATTTTCACACGAATGATAAACATATTATCGCATAGTAATTGTATAACATAATTATGTCTGAATATTTTTTAACAGAATTGTGCCAAATATTATTTTCATTTAAAATCCGATTTTATGTTTATAATACAATCTACAAACAACTAGAGAGAAATAAACTTATAAAAAACTAAAAATGGCGGCTTTACAAAATCTTATGAAAACAGAGATAGATTTATCACATATTGGATAAAATATAGGAAGATCATTTTTCAAAAAAAATGTATTCTAACAATTTAGAAATTCTACCTCAATGTTAAAAAACCTTTTAAAATTTAATAAGATTGTATTTTTAAATTGTATTTTAAATTAAAATGCGTTTCACTCTTGTTAAATATCGTGTAAAAAACGATGATACGCCATAAAAAATCATAACTATAAATGAATAAAATGGTAATAATATAGCAGTTATTTAAAATGTTATTCATTTAACAAATACATATGCTAGTTGTATATGGTTATATTGACACAATCGCTACAAGTATGACATTTTGTTTTATATATATGTTTTTATGTAATACGTAATATATAAGTAGGGAAAAGTCCTGCATCTACCACTTAATAGTGCAGATTGGTATTATTGCTTTATTTAAATTTAATAAAATATGAAAGTTGACAGACTTAAAAAGTTATATGTCTAAAGAAAATATTTGTTATAGTACGTTTTATCACAAATCAATATAACCCTGTTTTACGATGATAGTATTGCTATTTCAAAATTCAAATTTATTATTGATTAATATAATAATTAGCAGCTGTTTTTTTTTGTTAAATTGATTTTTGAATTTACAGCATCAATATAAATCGTATATTGACTTATTGTAGCATTTTTCAAAATATTATTAAATTTGTAACATTATATATTTTGTTTAATTGTAGATGATTGTTATATAATTCTCTTGATTTTCTGTGATAAAATGCTATTTAAGTCTATCGTGCAGCGTATTAAATCATCTGATTTTTCAATTAATTGCCGGTGTCTCCTCGAATTGATTCATGATATTTATTAGATAATCACTATAGTTTATTAGTCAACACATTAAGAAGAAAGGAATTAAAAGCTCAGGAAAATATGTTCAACAGCAATTTTAATCAGCGCGTTGATGTTTTGATGAAATCTGCGGTTTTCAAAATGGATCCGCTCTATAATAATTCTGCGCATAAATCGCAGTTACCGACACTGCACTATTTTTCAAAAAAGTTATCAAATCTTGCCATATCATCGGAATTACATTGTGGTTCGTGTGTTACAGACCGATATAATCTCGGTGCAGTTGAAACGAACTTGGGAAATAATCTTAAGGATTATATTATTGGTTCATTGTCCGCTGAAGCATCCTCCAACGGACCTACTGATCAAAAGGATTATTCATGTTCTAATGTGTTGCATGTGTTAGCCTCTGTCCCAGTTGAACCACTTCTCTCTTCAGTTTCGTCATTTTCCGATTGTGAGGAATTAAATAAATTTAGTAATGTAAGTCTATCCGAATACTGGTGTCAATTTTTAAGTGTGTATATATTATATAAATATACGAAAAACAGACATCTTTTCAAATAATATCACCTATATTGTCTACGAAAAAATTAGTTTTTTCCCAAATTGTGCTACATAATTTTTTGTTTGTGTAAAAATTAGTTATTTCCTGAATGCCATAACATTTTTCAAATTAATCTATTTTCTATTCGAGTTTATCTATTATCTATTCGATTGTTGGCACAATTATTCTAAATCTAAAGAAAATTTGTTGTTGATAGAAACGGGTTAGTATTTTTTATACTACATTTTTAATAATTACTATAATTTTTTCGTTAAATATATTATTTATAATTATATACTTCAATTTTGTTTAAATACTTTTTTTTTAAATTATTGTTGCAAGGTATAGAGCGCAAAACAAAAGCTATCAATTTAAATATGTATTATAAAGTGGATGTCTAATATATTTTTAATAACAGTCTGCGTAACTGAATGTCTCTAAATAAACTTGAAATTTAATATACAGTAGTATCCACTTCAACTCTTCAGATTTTTGACAGTTCCGCTTTTTGAAGGCTGTTTTGCTAGAGCATGTAAATATCCCGCTTTTAGAATATATTACTGAAAATCTGTTGAAAAGTGACCCTTTTGCTATTCTGCAACCTTGTGGAAATTCCAAGCCTTTTAGGTGCTTTCTTTGCCATAAAACACAACAATTTCAACTGCTAGGCGCTGACTGAAAGGTACAGCTGTACCGATTTCGGTTATTGAATTGGTTGGCAGGTCTGATATATCTATATCTGGAATATAATATGTTATTCCCATCATCTATATAACAAACAGCTATTTATTGTTTTTGCATTAATTTTTGTTTAAAATATGAGATCAGAATTTCTCGACCATTCTAATTGTTTTCTGTTTATTGTCAACTTTAATAATTATAATGTAAATACAAATGTAATACAAACAAGAAAAATTTTCATGAATTTTATCTCTTGAAATCCACACCATCTAAGCAAAGAACAATTAAAATAATCAAATTCATTGACGGTGTTCAGGGTTTAATTTTAGGATCGCCAATCATCTTGTTTGAACTATGAAACAGCAAAATTTCACAGCTAATACACGGTGTTATATATTATTACCTATACCCGATATCAAAAAATTTGTAAATTCAAATATGAAGTATAATATCTTATAGAAAATATATGTCATGCACTTTAATATGTATAGATATAAACACAAATTGACTTGTTATGAAATGCACAGTATCATCGCATCATTCCGCTTTGGAAAGTGTAGATTATTTCTAGCGCTATTTGTGAGCATTCATCATTTATACTTGTACACCTAGGTCATATATGTTTTTAGCTATGCCCATGCTGTGAAACATTTATGAAACAAGTCAAACATTTGTAAACTTCCGCCTTAAAAACAATGTAATAAATTATTTAATATATTTTATTGGTTTCACTTGTGATAAACAATTAAGATTACGATTATTAAATCAAGAATATTAATAAGAATATCAAGAAGTCATTATCCCATATTTCATAATATTATAAGTCATCATATAGAGAGAAATGTGAACAATTTATATATTCATGCAAATCATGGTATTAAAGAAGCTTAGTTGTTGAATTTTTTTAGCATAACTTGTGAAATCTGTGTCAGCCAGCCATCTGCAGTGGACGATGCAGTGTAATTCAGTAGTAAATTATTAACTTCTTGTTTTCTCCAATCCCTAACCCCAACATAGGAGTTGGCCAAGCGGTGCAGTCAGTGTATGGACCTGATGGTGTCAGCCAAGGACGCCCAGGCAGCTGAAGCCAACAAGAACGCAACCATCTTGCTGGCCGAACTGTCCCAGGAACGAGCGGAGGAGGAACGGAGGGCCGCCCTACAGGCGAGGCGACGGGAGAAGAAGCGGGAGAAGCGACGTGCCAAGCAGCAACTTGAGGCGGCAGCCCGGGGCGGGTCTGGTGGTAATGAGGCTGGTCAGGGCGATGAGGAGGACTGTTCAGATGAGAAGAGGTGAGTACTCAACTGAGTCTAACGACTGACTGGCCTGTAATGCTTGCTTACCGTAACGTTTCAAATGTTTCATAAAATTGTGTCTAATTGTCGTTTAGTACTCAGCTAATAGTAATCGCGGTTTGTGCTTTTTTTGTAAAATTTATAATTCATATTTATAATTAATTTTATATTTTATATATTTTATAACTAAAAGAGCGATAATAAAGACAATGATAATATATAAATGACAATGACAACGATAATAAAGACAATAATGAAATTAATTATTTGGCATTAAAATTATATTATTGCATCACATCGTTGCAAACCTGTTAACACTAGTACTTTTGCATATCGATGTTTCAACCTTTCAGCTGCAACCGGCTGGAGGAGCCCTCGTTGATATCCACAACGGCGCTCAACAACTCACTCCAGAAATCCCTACGAACCAGAACCAGCCCGCCCAGCCCCACACCCAGCCCTCCCGAGCCCTATGAGGAGGAGGAAACTAATTCAGTCAACTCCAGGGAGACAACCCCAGTTGAACAGCCCGTCTTCGATGAGGAAGACACCAGTTCCATGGTTGTACCCCACTACCAGTCATCCGAGCCGGCCACTTCTTTCCACGACCAATGCAATAGTCGAGTGGGCGGGGAGTCTTTGTCCTACGATGACTCCTTCTTCCCCCCCTCCTCCTCGGCTGAAGCTTTCCACGACTCGGCCGATCCAGAATTGCTGACGGCCAACAGTAGTAATCCCGTTACCAAGAAGAGAAAGAGAAAAAAGTTTGTACGCGGTGGTGGTAGCAAGGCCGACATGTTGACCACGGCAACAGAGTGTACTGTTATTGATCGGCAGCAGCGGAACATTGCGACCAATTCAGCAAGAAAGCAGCCGATCTCCACCGGTCGAGTGCAGTCCATCATGTCAGTTACCACCAGCGGTGTGGCCACCTCTCTCATGTCCGCCATGGTAAGCAGTCATGGTCATGAGTCGATGGGAGATGCAGCCGCTGCTTCACTCAACTTTCCGCATCAGCAGCCTAGTCTCTGGTCGCAGGCGGTGAGCAGTGATCCGTCGTCTGGAGCAGCCAAGCCTGCTGTGGTTGTCGCCCAACCACTGATCCAACATCTGGCCATGTCGGGCGACACTCGGTGGACAACCGTGCCCAAGAAGAGGCACATGCTCACCGTCCCCAGTCGGGATATCGGCCGCGTCATTGGCCAGAGCGGCTGTACGGTCAAGTCCATTCGCGAGCAGACTGGGGCCCACATTGACATTGAAAGTCAGCGACCTGGGCAGTCAGAGGAGCGTGTGATTCACATCAAGGGGAGTCAGGACGCTGTTGGGAGGGCGATACAGATGATTGAGGCTCTAATACAGGGGAGGACCACAGGGAAGGAGATTCTAGCCAAGGCTTCTCCACGACGTACCACCACTGTGAGTAGCACTGTTGTTCCGCTTACTGCGGGTCTCACTACCACAGTAGCTGCGGTTCCACTGATTGCGGCTGTTTCGAGTAGACGTGCAGCTGCTAGCAGTAGGCCGCTTCCCATTGTCAAGAATCCGGTCAATACTAACAATAACAACATGGGGAGCGGTACCCCCGCTTCATCTTGGTGCAGCGGTGTCATTGGCAAGACAGGGAGTTCAGATGGCGTCAATTATGCCAAAATCGCAGCAGCTGGTGTTCAGCCGAAGGTGCCTCCCCCGTTTTTAGTGTCACAACAAACGGCGTCACCTGTCTCACACAAAACTGCCCTAGAAGCCAACTTCCCCACGATTACAGAGAGTATCACCATTCACCGGAAGTCCAGTCCCTCCATTGCTGTTCCTCCAACTGTACCCGACACCAATGGAACTAGTGGAGGGAGTACAAGCTGCAGCAGCGAAAGTCCGATTACTCAAGCCCACCTAGCTCCAGTTCAACCGCCACCTCCTCCCATTGAAGAGCCGGTCGCATCAACCAGTGAGAAAGTGGCCCCTCCTATAACCGAGCATACAGTCCTCACCGTGAACACTTCGGTCACTAGTTCTGTGTCAAGTTGTTCATCGCCGCCACATAGTTCAACACTGACAATTGCCAGCGGTTGTCCGGTCAGTGTAGACCTGCCGACGGTTGCTTCTACTGCTGCTGCTCCTTCCACCAACTCGGCATCCACCATCTCTGCCGCTTCACCCTCTCCATTGGGTGAGTCTGGGTCCTCTTCTACCCGGTCATTCCCACGGGCGCCTGGCTCCGAGCGAAGTCAACAGCAGGTTGGTCACTGCAGGACCGGCAATACCCCAGCCCACTCTCCGCAACTGGATCTATCCTCACCGCCGCTCAGCGCTTCGTCGTCAGCTCAGCCTGCTGCCTCCTCTTTTCTCATGGACAGGACTGCAGTCAACTCAGACATGATTCAGGCTTCCTCAAATGAGCATCACCTACATCAGCAACATGAGCAGCCTGGGATGCTGGAGAGTCATCAGCCCGCCGAAGATAGAGATAGGGTACCCGTTCACGCCACCACAGACTTCCATCCTGCTTCCCCGCAACAGTCTGCACAGCCTACTTCTGCACAGCAACAGCAACAGTCGCACCAGTTCCAGCCAACACAACAACAACAACAAGATTGGTGCTCTGTTCAGATGTTCCAATCGGCCAAGCTTCAACAGGCCCAGCAGTATCAGGCGCAACTTCAACAGCTTCAGCAACAACAACAGCAGCATCAGCAGCATCAATCGAGATTCGACACTCCTTCGGAACTGCTCGACCTGCCGCGTGTAAGTGACCTGAACCCATCAGCTAACTCCTTCCAGCCTCGACCGACTCCGAGTATGTCTCCACCTACGCATCCAATCATGTTTGACGACCAACAAATTCGAACCGCGATAATGCTTCGACGGGTTGCCCTGCAGCGGAACCTGGCTGCTGCAGCTGCCGCCGCCGCTGCAGCTTCCTCTGGTGCAGCCGCCTCTAGCAACGGTCTGCCTACCGCGTCGCCCGTGCAGGCACGATATCCTAGTTCACCGCAGCAACCGCAATCGCAACAAGTGCAGACACACAACTTCCCCAATCGAATGAGCTCGATGGGAACTCCCGGAGGTGGTTCTGCTTCTGCAATGCCGAACTCTTATCAACACTACTCACAGCAGCAGTCACAAACACGACCTGGTAAGTTACTTTAAAATATCCCTATTCACATCTTCATTAAGGTTTTTTTTTATTTCACATGCACATAAATTTTTCTTCCTAAAATGTTATCTCAAAAAATTAAATATATTATTTTAAACTGAAAAATATTTTAGAATCTGTTAATGTATCAGTTGTTCTCAACTTTATTTATTCATTATAATGATTACTTGTTATTGATTTTGCAAAGACCATCAAAAAATATATAATTTGTTTTTAAAAATGTCTAGCTAAAGATTATGGATAAAATATTCTGTTGTAAATATGACCCAGTTGAACGAATATACGTTTCATTTCTTTAAAATATCTCGAATTGAAAAATGTGGAGGGAATAGAAATTTGTGCTGATCTTGCAAGATCTTAATTTATAAAGTTTCGTTTTTACTAATAAATTCATGTCTTCTAACATCGGTAATTTAACTTGCACATTTCTCTAATCCGTTATTCCCCGCCTCTAGAGTCCGGCGCCAGCTACAACCTACCAACTGGCATGTCACCTAGCAACATGGGCGGCGGCAGTGGCGGCCTCACCTCAGCTGACATGATGTCCTACGGTCACATGTGCCCCCCCACCACCGCCAGCCCCTCCTCACTCAACACCGGCACTTCGGTTCCCACGCCCATCGGGGCCGAACGACGCCGCGGGGGGACCTCTTCGATGCCGCCCTCCAGTGTTGCTGCCATCCCATCCCACCATCAGCACCAACAGCAACACCATCAAACTGTCCCGCAACAATATCAACAGCAGCAGCAACAACAGAGCTCGCTGGCGGCCGCTAATTGGTCGTCATGGAGCTCGCCTGCCAGTGGGGCTCAGACTTCCCAACAGCAACTTGCTACCTTGGCTGCCATGCTGCAGCAACAACAGCAGCTGCAGCATCAGCAGCAACAACAGCAGCAGCAGTATCAACAGTATCAACAGCAGCATCAGAAGCAACAGACTGGATTCCATCAACAGCAACACCATCCATCGCAGACCTCTGGTCAGACTGGTAGCACTGGTACCTCCGGTTCAGGGGGCAATCCGCCCTATTGGAACCGACAATGGAGTCAAAATCCGGCCGCCTCTGACTGGGGCCTCAATTCGGATAAAATGTGACATTTATTTCTTCTTTCTGCCCGTTCTTCCTTCTTTGCCACCACCCTTAAGTTTGTTCCCTCCAACCTTGCTTCATTACCTGGCTGACTTTCTCTTCTTTCTCCTCCTCCCTTTCCCGACTATTTGGTTGGTCTAGTTTGGTCTAGTGGGTACTATTTATACCTAGCATTAACTTTCTCACTTACCACCAACACTTCTATATTTCTATATATATACATAATTCTATATATATACCACATACATTTATATATATACGAAGGAGGAAGAACTGTTTTATTGACCCACTCTTCACACACACTTTTCGATGATGCGCCTGCCTATGCTCCTGAGGTAGTCTGGTGTGATAACTCTGTCATTGTATATTATATTAAATAAAGACAGTAAAGTAACGTGTGTCCTTGTATACCTACTTGTTTGTGTGTGTGTATTTTCTTCATTAGAAACAATACGCGGATACCTTCTTTGTTGAATGTTCTGTTAATTCTACAATTGTGTGTATATGTTTACAGGGTTCTGCCTACCCTCACATAATCATAAAAGTAAATATTAATCCTTGAACTTTACATCCTTACTTTTACAGGACATGTTTCAATGGGATTATAATATTATTAATTAGTCTTTTTTAATTTATGAATTGGTGGGGTTGATCTTCTATTTTACATGTTTTGACGAAGGGTGAGTTTTTTTTATAACGCGCACGTTTAGATCAAATATAGTTTAAAACGTGCATGATAGGATGGTCTATATGATAATAAAGAAAATATGACTCATGGTATTGAGTGAAAAAAGGGACAACATTTTTAAATATACATTGCGTAACGGTTTCTCGCTATTGATTACATTTTTATAATGTGTCATTTTTGTCATTGTAATAAGTTCAAAAAGTTTAGATTTTACTGAAAACATTCATAAGATCACAAGTCGAAATCACAGCCTACTCCGCCTAAGCCGGACACATTTAAACAAATCAATCGTGGTGATCCAAGTTCATTGTTCCCGCAATATGTGCACGTTCTATTTAAGTAGTGTCATTGAAAAAATTCAGTAATGAATGTCTGTTTTTACTTAGCAATACTTTATGAGACAAAGCATCTCTGAGGAAAACCAGGTCTAGTTTCATGACTTCTCTTCTACAATCAACCATTGATGGATTGACAAAGTCCTTTTGGAGCGTTTAGTTAACACGTAACTAGCTAAATACATTATAATACTGTGTAAGAGACTGCAAGAAGAGTCCGGTTAATATGGGAAGACAATATTGGTTCTTTAATTGAAGAATTGTCCGGTTTAGGAGGAGTAGACTGCTTTGAATAAACTTTTTTCACAATGCTTTAGAAAAGATTTAATTTGTTTTATTTATAAATTAAGTAGTTACCTATGGCTAGTAATATAAATTTATTTGAAATAACTAATCGGTTATAATATCATGGAGATATATTTGCAACGACGTAACTTCCGTAAATATGATTTCGGATATGATTGTTGTCAGAAAAGTTTGTCAATAAAAATTTCTATTTTAACTGATAAGTTGCGTCATTTAATAACTTATAGTTGATATTATTACGATTACTTATATATTACAAAATATAAGCCATTAATTATATATCTTTTATACAAAATCGCTTAATGAAGTAGGCACTTCGCACTTATTTCGATATTTTAGTATTGCCAGTAAACCAGTTCTGTCCATATTATTTTAAAATATCTAAATCTTTTTTTGACGGCATAATAATCATTTGTATGTTAATAATGCGTTCAGAAAAATTAACTCTGCTTCGCGCTAATGGAAATTATGTAAATATAAAAAGAAATATATACGGTTTCGGAATTCGAAATTTATATATATAAAAAAATTAAAACTAAAAATTAATTCAAAAGTCTCAAATTGAATAAAATTAACTAAAAATATGAAAAACAATATATAATATAAAAGTGCTTCTCTTTGCAGAGATGGGAGCAATTGTATTATTAATAGCCATGCAATTTTCCTTTAAATATATTAATGATGGTCTTTTCATATAAACAAACGCATCAAATTGAACACATGGATTAGTATTCTATGAGAAAATTATTTTATCAACTAAAAATATTTTTTTTGTTAATTTTTTTCTCTATAATTTCAAATAAAAAATAAAGAATTAAGATTAAATATATATATATATATATAATAATCACTGTAAAACACACACATTTCTATATATATATTAGAGAAAATGAGAAGCACTCACTGTAGGTTAAAAAGTAGAATTTCACAAATTTTCAAACCTCTGGTTCCTAGTCATGTGACTAACATATGAGCTACAGAAAAATCATTCACCCTACGCAACGCCATGAAGAAAAACAAGACCCCACTGATTTGCAATTTAACCAACTGTAAATTACAGAATCACCTGTGCCACATCAAAAATTGTGTCTATTCTATTCGATGTGACAA